>QPMI01000181.1:0-90298 GCA_004431415.1 Cyanophora paradoxa | reverse complement strand
AGGCGGAGAGCACGCACAAACGTTTCGTGATACAATAAGCGTGCGCCTCGATTATCCATGGCTCGTGAAAAGCGCAAGAGAACAAGCCGATGGGATATCGATACGGCGCCAACACGTGCACCTGCAGCTTATTCAGCGGCAAAGTCCACGTCTGAATATCCAGCGCTGATCCAGCAGCTGCCTCTCGATGTCGTCGCGGACATTCTCGAGCGCCTGGGCTTTCAAGCGGCAGCGGCAGCGCGCGCCGTGTGCCGCCGCTGGCGCGAGGCGGCTGAGGCCGTGCTCTGGCGCAGGCTGGACGTCGATTCAAAGTTCTCGTGGGACATCCGGCAGCTCGCTGGCCAGCTGGCCGACGCAAGCTCTGGAATCAGCATGCCAATGGAATGCGGCGCCGGCTGGGGCCGGAGGTGGATCCGCGTCGCCACCGGAGCGTCGCTGCGCATGCAGCGTGCAGGGGGGCGCCCATGGGAGGCCACCCTCTCGCTCGTCGCCGCGTGCTCTGCAGCGAGCGGCGGCCTCGGCGGCGTCGAAGTGGAGTGCTCGCTCCCTTACAGCTCCAGCTGTCTCTCCGAATTCCTGCGCGCCCTCGTCCCGCCGGGCGCCGCCGCCTGCCCCGCACTCCGCAGCATCGAGCTGCGCGACGACGGCCTTCTTCCCCATTCTCCCCCCCTCTCCCTTGAGTCCCTCCTCGGAGGAGGGCCCCGAGAGCCTCTCTCCTTTCCGAACCTCGAGATACTCTCCCTCCCGAATTACTGCCCGGTCAACCAGCTCGACGCCGTCGCAGCCGTTGATCAGCTCCCCCCGCGCCTCAAGCGGGTCCGCCCGCCCGCCCCCCCTTCCCCCCCCCTCCCCTCCTCCCTCTCTCCCCCGTTCGCGCCACCGCAATGCCACGAGCTCACCCCTGAACCGCAGCTGGAGATCGCCCTGGAAGACTTCAAGGACGCCGCAGCTGTGGGCCTGGCCGGTCTTTTCGCCCTCGAATCCCTGGAAGTCCACCTCGCGAGCGGCGAACGCCCCCCTCGCCCGGAACAGGACGCCGCGCCGTTGCTCGAGGCCCTCGCCTCCGGCCCCGCCGCGCGCTCCCTCAAAGAGTGCGTACCCCTCCGCCCTCCCCTCCAGTCTGATCGAGTCTGATCGAGTCCTAAATGCCCCTGTGCAGGCTCCGCTGCAACGCGAGACCCTGCCATCCGACGCTCTCGGCCGCCGCCCTGCGCGCCATCCCGCTCCTCCCTGCTCTCGAGCGCCTCCGCGGGCGCTTGTTGGTCCGCCTGTACCCCCTCCCCTCCCCCCCCCTCCCCCTCCGCCCTCCCGCGCTCCCGCCCACTGCTCGCGCGCTGCAGCTGTCGGAGGAAGTGGGCGAGGAAGGCCTGGCTGCGCTGGGCTCGCACCCGGCGCTAAGGAGCCTGGGGACGCTGCTCCTGTACAGCAGTGAGGGACTCCCGCGCCAGCTCGCCGGCCTTGCCGCCGCCCTCGAGCGCTCGCCGATCCTCGCCGACCTTGACGTGCGCCTCTCCGGTGCGCCACGGACCCGCGCCGGTCGCACCCGATCGCAAGCTTTCTGAGGGTCGGGCCCGATCGGGCGGGCCTCGCAGATTTGGCGTTCCAACAGGAAGAACAGGAAGAGATCGGGGCCCTCGCGAGGCTGGCCCGCGCTTCCCGGGGCCGCCTCTCCCTCGAACTGCACATCTTCCTCGACAACGGCTGGCCCGCGGCGGCCGCCGCGGCGCTGGCGGCCAACCCGCTGCGCCGCCTCGCCCTGGAGGTGTTCGCCGATGATGAGGACCTGCGGGGCGGGTTGCTCGACGACCTCTCCGCCTTCGCCGGCTGCTCCGCCGGCGACTTCGAGGTCTCCGCCCACCCTGATCGCGAGACGCGGTCCAATTTTTTGGTCTTGAGCGCCTCAGGTCAACGTGAGGCTGCTGCGGCGCGTCGTCAACGCCGACGCCGCGCAGGCGGCTCTGGCCCGCGCCCTCCCCGCAGCCCGTGTCTTCATTCGCCATCGTCGATCCTAACTAAGCTCGCGAAACTCTGCACGTTGGATTCCGCAGCTGCAGGAGCCAGAGTTTCATGTAGATAATGAGATCAGCTACCCCCACCCCCAGCCCCCTCCCCGTTCCCCGTACCCCCCCTCCCCCAACACGCACACACACACCCCACTCCTTCTTCCTCTTTCCTCCCCATTCGCAACACGCGATAATGCAATGTTGAATGCAGTACGGGCAATTGACGCGAAACACTTGAAAAGCAGGTTACCTAGATATAAACCCTAGCTAGATACCAAGCCTCAACGGACGGAGTGCTCTACTAAGCTTTTCTACATGCTACGCAAATAGGAAGATTGATCGCCGGGAACTTCGGAAAGGTCCGGCTAATTTATAAACATAACAAATCTATAGGTAGAATACTGGAGACGTGTACGTAACGCAGCTCAGCGGCTTGGCGTCTCTCGGCTCGCGTGAGTCACCGCTTGGGCGAGTCGGTGCCGCTGGTGGAGCCGCCCCCGAAGACGGTGGCCGGCCCCGGGCTGGGCAGCTGCTTCCCCGCCCCGGCCCCGGCCCCGGCCCCCCCGGAGACCCGCCTGCCCCCCGGGGAGGAGGAGCCGGAGGGGGAGCGGGGCGGGGAGGCGGCGCCCTTGGCGCTGCAGCCGTCGCCGGCGGCGGCGGTGAGGCGGGCGAGGTACGTCGAGGGGCGGCCCGAGAGGGAGGGCGACCGCGCCGACGCTGCCCGCGCCGGTCAGAGGCGGGCGGGCGCGCGGCTAAGCGGTTGGGATGGCTTCTAGCAGCCTCTATCCATCCTCCTTTCTCAGGGGGGCGCACCGGCGTCGGCGGAGACGCGGGCGGCGGCCTCGGCGGCGCGCCGGGCGGCGCGCTCCCGCTCCCGCTCCAGGTCCGCCGCCACCGTCAGCTGCGTCTGCCCCGCCGCCGGCGTGAGCGAGAACGAAGAAGAAGAAGGGCCCCCCGCGGGATTCGAGCCGGGACGGGAGAGATTCGGACCTGGGCGAGGGAGGCGTAGCGGCGCTCCTCGTCGGTGGCGAGCGAGTCGAGGGCCGCCGCCTCCTTCCCCGCCTCCCGCACCCGCTTCCCTGCGCCCCGTCCCGCCCCGCGGCCTCAGCGGGCAAGTCCGGTCGGGCAGCTAGGCTGCTACTAGCCTGCTAGGCCGCTAGGTAGCTAGGGTAAGGAGGGGGGGGGGGGGGGGGGGGGGGGGAATCGGCGGAACAGGCCCAGCCCGCCCTGGCAGCGCCAGGGGGTGCTCGGGCGAGCTCGAGGGGCGGCTCGGGCGCCCGTCTAGAGGGACGGGGAGGGGGTACGCGTGCTGCTGCGGCGGCGGCGGCGCACCGAGCTCGTCCATCTCGCGGAGGAGGGCGGCGGTCTTCTCGCGGAGCTCGGCCTGCGCTTCCAGCAGCGCGCCGTACTCCGCCGCCGCCTGCCCCCTCGCCTCCTGCGCCCGCCGCAGCCGCTCGGCGGCCGCCCCGCGCCGCGCCTGCTCGGCCGCCAGGTCGGCCTCGATGGCCGCCAGTTCCGACCGCTTCTCGTCGGCCGCGGCGGACGCGTGCGCGTAGGCCTCCTCGGCGCTGCGGATCGAGCCGCGGAGCTCGGCGATGGACTTCTCCTCGTGCCTGCAGGCCGCGACGATCGACTCGGTCTCCTTCTTCGCCGCGCTGACGCGGGAGCGCAGCTCGCGAATCTCGCGCATGGCTGCCTCCGCGCGCTCCTTCTCGCGCGCGCCGTCCGCGACGAGGAGGTCCAGGTCCGACGAGAGCGCCGCGCGGGCCGCCCGGAGCGACGCGAGCGTCCCCGCCGCCTTCTCGCGCTCCCGCAGCGCCGATTCGGCCGCGAAGCGCGCCTCTGCGACCGCCATCGCCATCATATCGTCTGGGTCGACGCCCGCCAGGGCCGCGGCCGCCGAGGGTGACCGCAGTCCGTCAAGGGAGGCCGGCGGCGAGGGCGTGCCCCGCTTGCGCCCCGAATCGATCTCGCCCGCCTCTGCGCGCGGGTCGCGCGGCTTAGCTGCGCCCGCGGAGCCCGATTGCGATCCCGCGCGCGGCGCGCGGGTCGGAGGGATCGAGTCCAGCTAACAGGGCGAGAAGCGCCGGACCCACCTGCGGGCAAGTCTACGAGAAGCGCCGATGTAGCTTTCATCGTCCGCGCCCGAAGCCCGCTGGCTGATGGGCTCCCCGGGTCCTGGCCTGCCACGGGGCCTGTCGAAATGTGAGCGCGAGTTCGTCACCTCTCCGCGCGGGCTTCGAAGCCGGGAGATCGCTAAATCCACGCCTTCTAGAACGCGAAAACAGGCAGCGCGCAGCTGGCACCCGCGACGATTGGGGACTCACTTCGTTGCAGCCCCGCGGGCGAGGCGGGCGGCGGCATTGCCGGGCAAGCTATTCTGCAGGTTGCCGAGTTGAACGCAGGCTCGCCGGCCACCTGGGTGAAGGGGCTAGACAGCTTCCCTTTGTTCCTGATTTGCTGTACTCCCCTGGCCGAACTTGTCAACTTGAACCGCAGAAAGCGGGCCTCTCGTCACTAGCTAGGACTCGAGGGAGGCCGGAGATGGCCGCAAGGCCTCGCGGGCATCGGAGGAGCCCCGCGGCAGGGCTCGGGCTGGCGCTCCTCCTGGCGGCCCTCGCGCTCGCCCGCTCGGCAGCAGCCGAGGGGCGGCGCGACCTCGTGATCGGCTGCAACATCCTCGTGCCGCCGGCGTACGTCTACCGCTTCCTTCGCTCGATCCGGAGCGTCGCGCCCGACGTCGAAGTCGCCGTGCGCCTCCCTAGGCCGCCGCGCGGTGCCTTTGTGTCTTTCGCGATCCATTTCTGACGGCCTGCTGTCCCGCCGCGTCCTGGATGTCTCCCCGCGCAGATCGTCTCGCCGCAAACGCACGTCCCCGGCGAGGAGACGCTGGCGATCTACCGGGACTGGAACGCGCAGCCGATCCTTTATGACGACACGCAGCTGCGGGCGTCGCTTCCCCCTCGGAACCCGGAGATCCACAGGTGCACGCCCCGGACTCCGCGCGGCGCGCTCTCGCTGAAGGTTTTGGGCGCAGGTACGCGGTCTACAGGCAGTACCTGGAGCAGAACGCCGGTCGCCTCCGCCGGGTCTTCATCAGCGACCTCGGTGCGAGTCGCCGGCCAGAACAGAACGCCCGGCGCGCGCCCAGGGCGCGCCTCGGTCCGACGCTCCGCGCCCGCCCGCCCGCCCGCCCGCCCCCGCGCAGACGTCGTGTTTCAGCTGGACCCGTTCCCATTCATCCGCAGCGAGCTGGAAGTCTTCCTCGACGAGCAGACCCACCGTGCGCGCCGCGCCGCGCCGCCGCCGCCAGCCGCCGCCAGCCGCCGCGCGCCGCCGAGCGACCCGGCGCAGGGGACGACTACCACAACCAGCTGTGGCAGACGGAGTGCCTGGGGCGGGCCGCGGCGGACGCGGCGCTGGACAGGCGCATCGCCTGCGCGGGCACGACGATGGGTACTGTCGCCGGCGTCCTGGGGTACGCGAGGGCAATGGAGGCGCATCTCGCCCTGCTCCGCTGCAACCACGTCGGCATGGACCAGGCCGGTGCGCGTGCTCGATGGATGGCTCGATTTCCAGCATCTCCGGCCGCCGCCCCCGTTGATCAGCATCCCCGTACCCCCCAGTGCACAACTACCTCGTGTGGGGCGGCTCGCTGCAAGGGGTACAGGCGCTCGACAACGCCTCCGGCCACCTCGCCACCCTCCACTCGGTCAAGACGCTCCGCGCGGACCGGTACCCCCCTTCCTCGCCCGCTCCGTCGTACCCCCGCTCCGCCTCAGCCCGGGGTCGCAGCTACGGGCGGCTGCTGAATGGGCTCGGGCGGCCCTACGCTGTCGTCCATCAGGCAGGCCCCGTCCCTGGCCTCGCAGCCGGGCGCGGTGTACCCCCCTGACGCCCCCCCCCCTCCAAAAAAAACCGCAGTACAACCGGCATGAGGGGCTCGTCAGGCGACTCGAGGGGCTGTACCCCTACAACGTCACGGCCGTGCGCGTGCCCCCTCCCGATTCCACTACCCCCGCCAACAACTGGTCCCTGTACCCCACAGGAGGGCGTCCCTTTCGAGGCCAAAAGCTCACGTTGAGCTTTTTATCTGTCCAGATCTCGTTCAGTTGTCTGTGTACCAGGAGTCAATACTCGTGATCATGAGTCATTTTTAATTTTGGACCGGGCCCGGGGGGGACTCGACCTCGCGCCGCAGCCTCTCGAGGCCGTGCGGGCCCGTATGCCAGAGGGTCATGATCATGATCAGTGACGCCCGACTCCGGCGCGGCGGCCGGCGTCGAAGCTGCATATATATATTGATGCAGAGGCAAATTTGGCAAATTGAAAAACCGAATACCTCCGCACGCGCACACCCCTAGGCCGGAGTGCAGCACCCGCACGCGTACACTTTGCACGTGACACTAGCTATAGCACTCGACGCCTGCAGGCTGCAGCTGCAGCTGCTGGCGCAGTGGAAGCCGGCCCCGCGGGGCGCTGCACTGCGGCAGCTGCAGACTGGCCATGGCCCGCCCCCCGGGTCCATGGCCCGCCCCCCGGGCCGAAAAGGTCCATGGCCCGCCCCCCGGGCCCCGCCGGGGCGGCCGCGCGCGCCCGGCCCCGGCCCCGCGGCCCCGCCCCCCGGCCCCCGCGGCCCGCCCCCCGGCCCCCCGCGGCCCGCCGCCCGCGGGCCGCGGGCCGGGCCGCGGCGCCGCCGGCGCAGCGACCGTACCCGGCCGGTCCGAGGGTCTAGAGCTGGTCCCTGGCCCGGTCCCCGGCGAGTCCGAGTCGGCGGCGACACCCCGCGCGCCGCCCGGCGCGGCGCGCGCGGCGCCGCGGCGGCGGTCTGCGGCCGGCGCCGGGCGGCGACGGTCATTTGCATGCCCGTAAATTCGCGAAGTTTCATCTGCATGCGCAGCTGCATGCGCGTGCGATTCGCGTCAATTGAAAACAATCGGTGACTCGGATCGTGACGGGCTGGTTCGGATAATACCCGGTACCCTTGCGGGCCTTGCCTGGGGGTGAGTCAAGCCCTGAGCCGGAGTCTCGAACGGCTAGGACTCGCCTAAGAGTCAGAGGACTTACGCCGGTACCCCGGAAGAGCATCGCGCTGCGGCGATCGGCCGGCCTCGGATCAGGATCAGCCGCGTCGACGTCGACTGGCCCACAGACTGGCCACATGTACAGTGCATGCGCGCGCAGGCCCTGAGGCAACTCCCCTCCCGAAGTCCGATCCGATCCGGATTCCGGACAGCCGGCGCCGCTGTCAGGCCCGCTGAGCACAGCAGAGCGCGCGCGAGCGCCGGAGTAGCTAGCTAGCTATCCAGCTGCAGCTGCAGGCCGTGCCAGTGTAGACGCTTAAAGTCTGACTGCCGCGCGTTACGCGAAGAAGCTGCATTACGCGAAGACGCTTAAAGTCTGACAACAGTGCCAGCTGCATGCCGGTGAGCGCCGCGGCGAGGCGAAAGCGCAGACCGTGACTCTTATCATCGATATCGTGCCGCACGCGCAGTATACGTATACGTACTAGTGCATCAATACTCGAAGGCCTTAAGCTTCGTGACTCAGCTGCAGGCGCTGGCCTAGGCTTCGTCTCGGCTGCGCATGCAGCCGGCCTGGACGATATCGATTCGCGGCGCGGCGCGGGGCTTCAGGCGGCGCCGGCTTCCGGCGAGCGCGGCGAGCCGGGCGCCGCGAGCGCTAGCGGCGCGCCCAACAGCTCACTGAGTCAATTGCAAGCTTCGGCCACAGTTGTCCTGATCATCGCCGAGTCGCTGCAGCGTTAGCTGTACATGTGCCACCGAGTCGATAGCTAATATAACATAGACGTCGAAGGGCAGCCGGATCAGCAGGCCACACATTCGGGCCCACAGCCGGCGCGGCGCGGCCAGCAGCATTAGCGTTCGGCGTCGGGTCGCGCGCCCCTCATCGCAGCATGGCCCCCGCGTCGACGCGGCGGTCGCGATCGCTGGCCATGGCGCCGGCGGCCCCCGGCGCCGGCCACGGGGCGGACCCGGGCGCGCCGGGGGCGGGCGACGCGGCGGCGGCGAGCACGGCGCAGCACGCGGCGGCGCTGCGGCTCGCGAGCGAGGGCCTCCGCTCCAACCGCTACGAGGAGATCCTCTTCTCCGTCCTCTCCACCATGGCCCGCCCCGCCCCGCCCCGCCCTCCCCCGCCCCAAGCTCGGCTGACGGCGCGGGGATCCGGAGCAGGTGGACCGCTCGGGCCCGAGCGCGGCCTCCCGCGGGCTCCTCCAGAAGCAGGTCGTCCCCGTCGTCCTCTGCTTCATAGACGCCTTCCAGGTCCGTCGACGCCTGCTCCATCCGCGGCGCCTAAATTAAGGCTCGAGCGCCATGAATCTAGATCTGATCATCGCATGCGCCCTGCCCGGCCGGCAGCTGGCGGCGCTGGCGGACCGGCAGGCGTGGTCCCCCTCGACCATCAGCTGGATCACGCAGGGCCCCGACGGTCCGCCAGCTTTGATTCACGTTTAATTTCGAGCGCCCCTATATCTAGGCCTCACGCGGACGCCGCTACTGGCGCAGTCTACGCGCTGGTGACGGACACGATCTTCGGGCAGTCGTTCGCTGCCATCTTCTGGACGGTCGTCGCCCTCATTATGATCGCCTTCGGTGCGCCTCGGCCCCCGGCCCGACCCGCGCCCGGAAATCCGGGAATCAAATCTGGACCTGAAAACCGCCGGGCCCCGCGGCCGGTAGGGCTTTGCGGCTTCCTGTGGGTCAGCCTGCGGCACCAGCACTTCTTCCCCCTCCCCGCCAAAATCCTCCGGCTCCTCGTCAACGTGGGCTCACCCCGCCCCGGCCCCGGCCCGTCCCGTGGGTCTCGCCAGGCTCATGATCATCGCCGCGCAGCTGCTGGTCGGCGCTTTTTACATCACAGGTTCGCCCCGTGCAACGATCGTGAATCGCGATCTCGCTAAATTAAAGACCCCTGATCATGACTGACCACTAATATATCCCGGCTCCATCCTGGCACTGCAGTGCTCAACATCCTGGCCTCTGCATTTACGTTGGGGTGCGAGCGCTCCGGATCCGACCTCACGGTCGCGACCGGCCGCCCCTCACTCCGGTCCGGACCCGCGGCGCAGGCTCGACCCCGATGATCCCGGCTTCACCCCACGTCCCTCCGCGGTACGCGCGCGCCCGGGGCCCGCGGAATCGACATCCTTACCTCCTTTGGGTGGTCTGACTTGCGACGTCGCGATCGGCATCGCTGCAGATCACGTCGATGCCGTGGATCCTGTACGCGGCGGTCGGGGCGGTGCAGATCGCCGCCTTCGTGCCCGCCGCCTGCATCCTCTCCCTCCTCTTCGTCGACTTCTGCCCCCTCTCCAAGGTCCGAGCCCTCGGGGGCTGTCGGGATTTAAGATACAAAATTAAATTCAAGTGTGGGATGCCGCGCGGCCGATATCAAAAGAACGAATTCCGCGACGCTGACCATGCGTATTTACGGACGGCGGGGCCGGGCATGCGCAGAACGTGGAGGCGAGCCCGCACGGGCGGCTGCGCCTGGTGTACACCCTCTGCCAGACCGGCCTCGTCTTCCTCGTCCGCTTCCTCCACTCCAGCCCCCGCGTGCGCCCCCGCCCCGGGGCCCGCCCGCCTTCCATCTCTGATCTGCGAGCCTTTTCTGAGCGGCCCGGGCCGGCAGACGGTGAACGGCGTCCTGGCGCTCGTCTGCGCCTTCAACTCGCTCCTCATGGTCTGGTTCCAGCGTGCGCCCTGCGAACCCGGCCCACTCTTGTTATAACGCCTCCGGATCCGCGGCGCCAATTATAACGCCGATCCGCCCGGCTCGCGATCGCGGTCGCGCGCGCGCGCAGCGTACTACAGCCGGGCGATGAACGCGATCCGCGCGGGCCTCTTCGCCAGCGCCGCATTCTTCGCGCTGGCCTCCATGTGCCTCATCCAGCAGGACGCGCCGGCCTCCGCGGCGGCCCCCGCGGCCGTCCACGCGAGCACGGACAGCGTCCTCTCGGTCGTCCTCCTCGCGGCCACTGTCCTCTCCGGCGTCCTCGTCGCCGCCCTCTGCGGTCGGTCTAGATCTCGCCGCGCCCATTCGCATCTCTCGCATCTCGCGCCCGGCCCTGATCAGAGCCACGAAACCGCAGCGTTACGGCACTGGGCGCTGATGCGGCGCGCGTGGCGGCGGGCGCACCTGTCGGACGCGGAGGCTGCGGCCGAGCAGGGCCGCTCCTTCATGGAAAAGTGGCTCGGCGTCACCGGCGGATTCGCAATAGAAGCCCTTGTGCGGCAGAGTTCACCGCGCCACTGCGGCTCGCCGATTCGAATTCGATTCGCTCACCGATTTCGCAGATAGAGGTAGAGACGCGGTTTGTGTGGGCGCCGGAGCCATCGCCGAGCGTCGCCAAGGCATCCAAGCCCGAAATCGGCACAGGAAACGCCACCTCCGAATCTGGCCCTGACCAGTGCGTCCGCTGCTCTTGCTGAGCATGATCGACCTTGTAATCTGTATGGGCAGGTCCGCGGTGCCGATCGGGTCCGGCCCCGCCGAAAAGTACACGATTCGGCCAACGCCGGCCCCTCTTCGCTCTCCGACGGGAAGCGTCGCGAACGCTTCGGGCGTCAACGACCACGACGACGGTTCTGTTGCTGCCTGTGAGTATCTATCTAACCGAACGCTCTCTCGTGCATCTTTCAATATACATTCGTTGACCGCGACGTTCGCAGTCGAGCACGAGCAGGATCCGGAGGCAGACGTCGACCTGGAGGCCGGCCGCGGGGGCGGGGGCGGGGCGGCCGCCAGGGGCGCTCCAGAGGACGCCGCCTCTGCAGAGCGGGAGAAGGAGCGACAGCGCCGCGAGGCCGTCGCCGACACCCTCTACCGCCGCGGGTTCGAACCCGCCGCCGATGATAAGCGAAACGTATCGCAAGCCGCGCCCGTCTGCTGATGCGGGTGTCGCTTCAATTTCGTCAGGCTCGAGAAGCATTCGGGGTCCTGCTACATCCGCGTTTGTTACTCCGCGTGCGGCCTCTCAGATTCATTCTATCACACATTCGGATCAGATCTGATGTGATCTGAAAGCACGGAAATCGTCGCCTGACTGAGCGTGTCCGTTCCGCTCTCCCACGGCGAAACAGGTACCTGCAGTATCACATCGGGGACCCTGTGGCCGCGATCAACGAGATGAAGCAAGGTTCGCCGTGCTCGAATCGTGCTAAATAACCTAGCATCTACAAGTATAATCTCGGTTTGAGTTCGAATCTTCGCCGTGCTTGAATCGTGGTTATGAATCTAGCGTCTCTAGATCTAATCTCGGTTTTAGCTCAATTGAATTCAATCATGCGTTCGAATCTACATCGCCCTCTGATCGCGCAATCTCCGATATCGATCCCGCAGCGATGTACAAGAAGCCGCCGCTGGACATGCGCTTCCTGATGTCGTCGAAGCGGATGGAGTTCGAGAGCCGCAACCACGCGGCGAACCTCTCCGGCGACGCCGCCAACCGCTCCTCCTTCGTCGACGTCCTCGAGTTCCGCAACCTGTGCGCTTAGCGCTTAATATTAATATTCAACTATGATATTCGACGATAACCGATCACTAAGCTTAAGCTCGTCGTTAACTTTGAGTTCGCGCTGACGCGTTTTTCGTACAATCAGGTACGACCGCGCCACGGCGGACCAGAACCATGCGCTGCAGCTCATCAAGGGCTTCTGGGCCTCCCTCGTGAGGCGAGCGGTCTCATATATATATACAGTGCAATCGAATTTGTTCTGCGGAGCGCGTGAGCGTTTCCGCAGGCGAATGAAGCGGGGATCCATCGCGTCGGAGGGCCTCGGCGAGCTCACGAACGTCCTACAGGAAATCGAGAAGGCAAGAGACGCTGCCTATCCAAATTTGAATAATAAACTAATTATAAAATCGCGTTGCAGGCGAAGCGGGCTGCGGACGACGCCTACGGCCAGCTGCACAAGAAGTGCGCCGCTCTCGAGCTCGTCCTGATTTCTGCACGCCCGCCGGCGCCGGCGCCCGCTGAGTTGTCGCGCAGGTACCCGACTTCCAAGGTCCTCCTGCGCGCCTACGGCGTCTACCTGCAGACGGTGCGAACCGAGCAGCGCTCCATCAAAGCCGCCCAGCGCCGCGCGCGGCCGACGCCATCTAAATCTAAGTCAGATCGGGAGCGACCCGGAGCGGGGCCTCGAGCTCCTCCAGAAGGCCGACGAGCTCGAGGACCACGACAGCAGGTGCCGTCGCCCCATCGACCCGGCTTCGAATTCTGCTTTCGCCGGCGCCAGTCCATCTCACTAGAGCGGCGCCGGCGCTTATGAGGCTTAAGCTTCTGCCTTCGCCGTTCCATCATCTCATAAGAGCGGCGCCGGCGCTGCACGCTGCTCGCTGTTAGGGCGCACGCGGGGATGCGGACGGCGCGCACGAACGAGGACAGCCAGTCGGCGAGCGGCTCGCAGGCGAGAAACGTTCTTTCTTCGATCCCGAACTTCTTTCTTCGATCCCGAACATCTGACTCTGACTCGCAGCGGAGCGGGAGCTCGCGGTCGTCGCGGAGGAAGCGGGCGCAGCACCACGCCGCCGACCAGGTGCGCATCTATTAAGGCCGAAGAGAACCTATTGAGGCCTATGACGACCTATCTATTAAGGTTATCTATTAAGACCTATTAAAGCCTATGAAAAAGAAGGCGATGTCTGACGCCGGCGCTGTTTCTGCAGGTGCACAGCCGGGAGGAGAGGGCAGTGAGCCGCCTCGCGGTCGGCGTCATCATCGGCCTCCTCGCCATCGGCGCCCTCGCCGTCGCGTTCTACCTCCAGGCGCGCTTAAGCTTAAAGCTTCGTTCTTAAAGCTTTCGTTAAAATCTTAAAGCTTAAAGCTTCGATAATTTAATATTACATCTGACCCTCTCTACCTCCAGGCGCGCGCGCTTCTTTCGAATTCTCATACGATCATTTATTCATCAGCGCCTCACGTGCATGTGTCGAGCAGGTCAGCAACTTCTTCCAGACGCTGTCGGCGTCGATCTTCCGGAGCATGAAGATGGCCATCGGGCACCGCACCTTCATGACGAACATGTACTGGGTCCGCCTCACCCAGATGTACGCCTTCGAGAACAACAGGAAGGAGTTCGACCGGGTGCTTTATTTGCGCTTACGCTTGTTACTACAAGCTTGAAGCGCACGGAAACGTACGCGTCTGCCCCTTCTAACTCGAGCTTCGTACTCTTCAGGTGAAGAACAACGTCGTCGTCCGCGCGAAGATGCAAGACGACGCCTTCTCGGGTCCGCCCTCTTACGCGATTGTAACTAACCAATGAGACTGTCGATTTAGATCTGTTGGGGTCCGCTAACGTTAATGGGCACGACAGCCCTTTACATGAACGGCTTTCCTAAGGAGGGCATCCGCCCCTCGACGAACGCGGGCGTGCTGCGCGCTTGGGAGCAGACGAACGTGGTGAGTAGTTCTACTGCATTGAATTGACTTCACAATATAAATGTTGATACCTGCCTCGTCCTTGTCCTCAGGACGTGATCGAGTACATCCCCGATGACACGAACCCAAACGCCGGCGCGAAGCGGCTCGTCGGGATGCGCGTCTGGGACGCCGCCCACCGCTGGATCTACGAGAGCAAGCAGCTCGCGGTCCGCCGCTCTCCTCCGCTGCTGCCTTAGGCCATGGGCAGCGTTCGACGCGGCCGCCGCGCGTGCTCGCGCAGCGATACACGAAGGAGGACCTGCAGGGGGACAAGTTCAAGAACATTGTCGGGCTCCGCTTCCTCTTCGACAACGTCGCGATCGAGAGCGGCGGCATCAACTCGGCCCTCGAGGACCTCGGGATCGCGTACGAGAACGAGGTGGGCGAGTGCGACGCGCGCGCACGGCAAAGCCGAAATTTAAACGGTGTTCCGGCCTCGCGGCGCGGCGCGGCAGATCCGGGAGACGACGCACTCGGCCCAGGGGTCACTCATCGGCCTCGTCATCGCGAGCCTCTCCCTGCTCTTCATTATTGGGTTCTTCGTCCTGCGCCCCAGCATCAACCGCGTCCGCTCCACCAAGCACGGCATCAGCGATCTCATCGCGAACATCCCCAGCGCCGGTGCGACTCTGTCGAACAGGAAGCGGAGACCATTCTGCGGCCGTCGCTCACGCGCCGCGTTTCAGTCATCAAGCGCATCCACAAGCACTACAAGGCGATGAAGTTCGTGAACCAGGACGAGGACTCGCAGTCCGAGGGCGAGGGCGACGACCAGCCGGGAGACATCCCCGAGGACGAGGCGCGCCCCCGCCGCCCCCGCCGCCCCCGCCGCCGCCCGCGGTCCCTGGACCTTTTCGCGCTCAATTGTATACATAAACCGCACGCGATCGATTCGGTTGACCGTCCAGAAGCGAAGCGTTTCCATTTCTGTACCGAATCTCTGCTGACTTGGCGTATTCGGCAGGAGGACGCGGCGAGCGACAAGGCGGCGGGGGAGAACAGCGACCGGGAGGAGGGCGAGGGCGACGGTGCCGAGGATCGCGCCGCCCTCCACGCGCACGTGGCCAGCAAGCTCCGGTGCGCCGCGCCCTCTCTACGTCTATGGCGCGACAAAGAAGTAAGCCTCTCGTTCAGGTTCGATCGGATGCAAGAGCCGGTGGCAGCGGCGAGCGCGAAAGTGCACCCGGCGCCGCCGTCGCGTGCGGGATCGATCGTGCCGGCAAGCGTCCAGGGGAACGGCCCAAGGCCGAGCTCGAAGCCGTCATCCCGGCCTGTTTCGTCGAGCAAGCGCAAGGAGCACGCGGGCTCGGGCGGCGTCGCATCCCGCTCAGCGTCCGTCCGGAACTCGAAAGTGCTAGCGGCCGCGGCCCCCGCAAAGGAGACTCCGACCCTGGACCACATGCGGCCGAGCTCGGACAGCTTCGGGGCGTCACGCCGCCAGTCCTGGGCCGACGAGCGCCCCAAGGCCGTGTCGGCGTTGGCCCGTGTCCGAGCCGAGGTCGCCCAGGAATCGGTGCGCCGTCGTAATTAGTAAAATGCTTTGCGGTACATAGATCGATCATTTGAATCGACGTTGCTAGCTTCTAGCTTCTCTCTCGCCCGCGATCTCGGAGAAGCGATCTTACGTATCGTCACCCCTGGCCCGCAGCCGCAGCCGCAGCCGCAGTCAGACTACGCGCCCATCCACGCTCTCGGCCCCCAGAGCCGCGCCTCGCCGACACCCTCCGATGGCGTCGGCGCGATCGGCAGCTTCGCCGGTGCGAAGGAATCCAACGACGTCGACGGAACTACTTTTGTCCTGCAGGCGGCCGCTCGTGCCGTGCACGAGGACCCCGTGTTCGAATTCGCGATCGACCTGTCGACAACGGCCGGCGCCGCGGAGCCGGAACCGGAGATCCGCCGGCCGCGCAGCTTCTCGGACAGCGAGGAGGGCGCCGCGGAGCATGGGCCGAATCTGGCGAAGGTGGAGGCAGCCGCCGACGCCGCGCCGGTGCGCATGCCGGCGGCCGCGGGCGGCACGGCGCTGGACGGCCTCGTCCTCTCGGGCGAGCTGGCGGAGCTGCTCCGCGGCGTCAGCGACGAGCGGCGCGACACAGTCGCTGGCGTCGGCTGCGCCGCGAGCGGCGCCAACGCCGCGCCACCCGGCCTCCCGCTCCTGATGACGGCGTCGCTCGCGAGGCGGCCCCTCCTTGCCTCCTCTTTCTCCACCGCGGCCGCGCCCGAGCCAGAGGTCGGTCGCGACGTCCGGTTTTTGCTTCCTCTTTATTCGCTCGAGTTCATGCCGGTTTCCGAAACAGATCAAGCAGCAGCCGCGGAAGAACTCGGTCCTGAAGCGGACGGCCGCGCCCCCCGTCGACGTCGTGCCCCTCAGCGAGGCCGGCACTTCCCCGCCGCTCTCGGCCGCGACAATGGGGCAATCGCAACCCCCCGCCGCCAACGTTTCGCCCGCCGGCTGGCTCGAGGGCCTCAAGCGCCGCCTGCGCAAGGCCGGCAAGGACAGCGCGGAGCAGGCGCCGGCGCCCGCGTCCCACGACATCTTCTCGAAGGCGCGTCTGGCAGCCGTCGCAATCGTAAACGGAAATTGGTCGCAATTTCCTTACAGCGCTATTCAGATGACGACGCGCTACATCATCGCGTTCCTCGTGCTCGGTCCGTGCAAGCGAGCAATTGCAATTTCTTGATTTCGCTCGACTCCCCCGATATCGATCGATCCCGACTCGCGATCGCGCATACGCAGCGGCGGTGTGCGTCGCCAACTTCATCGCCTGCTACATCCTCCTCCAGCAGCTCCTCGTCATCCCCGCCGAGGCGCGCCCGCCCGCGGCCGCCGGCGCCACCCGCCCGCCCGCGCTTCGAAGCTTGGTATCGATTTTCGCGCGTGCGCAGGTGCGGCTCTCGGGGCTGGTCCGGACGCTCATCCGCGAGCTGCACATGTGGGCCTTCGAGCTCACCGTGAACGGTTCGCGCGCCGGCCGCAGCAGACTGCGCCCAACGAATTCGAAGAGCCGTCTAGCTAACCGTGTCCGGCGTCCTCGGTGTCGCAGACGCGCAAATCCTGCCGACGAAGCAGATGATGGCGACGCGCCTGGAGGCCGCCGTCGAGAGGACCGAGACGTACTTCCGCGCGCTGAAGTACGGCAACGCCTCGCTCGGGTGCGCTGGGGCCCGTCCTTCGCAACGGACCGCGGTTGCTGAACGGGCCGCGCACGTGCCCGCAGGATCCCGTTCGACCGGCCCCGCTACGCCCCGCAGGACGGTGAGGCGTTTTAGACCCTGTCTCGTATCTACGCGCTTCTGAGCCGCCGCGGCGTCGCGCAGCCGTGATGTACGGGGGCCAGAAGTGCCTGCGGACCGACCCGGCGGCCTGCGTCCCCACCCGCGTCTACCATCTCGACGAGGTACGATTCGGCTTCGAGTAATTCTCTTTATTTCTTGGAAGCGAGCCTTAGAACTTTTGTGAAGGTGGAGCAAGGCCTGGATTGGGTCTTCACTGTCTTTTTGAAGGAGACCGCAACCGCCGCGCGGGTCCGATCGCGGCCGGCCCGCCTCATCGAATTTCGCTGCGGTGGAATTGCGGCGCTCACTTAAGCTTCCGCGCAGAGCGCGGGCGTGCTGGACGCGGCAGGGCGGTACCGGAAGGACCTCTCCCCTGCCGAGAACGCGGTGAGACGCCCCTCACCGAACAGAGGAAGGTGGCCTCCTCCACACCTGACGCCGGCTGCGGGCCCGGGCCCGCAGGTCACCCCCCAATGGAACGTGACTGACGTCTTCCGCCGCATCCGCTCGCTCGACAACATGAACGGCATCTGCTTCGTGCGCCTGCCTCGCAACTCGCTTTAAGTTTCACATGCTGACAACCAAATGCGCGCTGACCTGAACTTGCTTGCGGTCGACAGGACATCGACAACGGTGAGTTGCAATATTTATTGTTGTTTAATTTCGCACGCGTGCGCGCGCCCGAGTAAAATTATATATAATTACTGAAGTTCTCTTCGCTCCGCGCGCTCGCGCAGGGTTCGAGTTCTCGACGCTTCTGTACAACCAAGACGCGCAGGTGCGCGCATTTAGGCGTAAGCGAGAGAACGGGGGACGCCGCCGCTTCTTGAACGGGAGCACGCCTAGCTAGCTAGCGCCTCCGCCACACCCGCGAGCTCGAGGGACCTACAGCTAACTCCCTCGCCCCTATCCTGCGATCGCGACGCGCGCGCAGGAGCGGATCGCGTCCATCCTGGCGGCCGAGGCCGGCGTCCTCTCCTTCATCCTCATCTTCCTCGCCGCCCTCTACCGTCCGCCCCTCCGCCCCCGCCAGCCGCAGCCGCCCGGGACGGTTCGAACGGCTAGAGACGATAAAGGACACCAGTGCACAAAGTCACGCGTGCCGGGCGCAGCTTAGCCTTGACTCTACCGCCACACCTAATCCACCTTAGGCTATCTCCCCGCCCTAGGCCTACCGTCCGACCCGCTCCGCCCCTCCGCTCCCGCCACCGCCGCCGCCGCCGCCGCCGCCGCCGCCGCTGCGCTGCGCTCACCGCCGCGGCGCGCATGCGCAGTGCTCCTCTTCCGGTCGATGCTGGCGCGGCTCCGCGACGAGTGCGGCCGCACGGCGCAGGTCGATCCGCCCGCCCGCGCGCCTCGCGCCTCGAGCTCTGCCAGGCTGACTCGGCCCGGCCGCCGGCGCGCAGTTCATCAAGATGATCCCGAAGGAGTTCGCGGTGCAGGTCGCCTCGCTGCGCGCCGAGATGGGCGAGCGCCTCGACGAGGAGAACGACGACGACGACGACGACAAGCTTAAGAGGGCCGACCGCGACCGCGATGCCAAGCACAAGGGCTAAATCTGCGTATACAGTGTAAACACAGTCAAATAATGATAGATAACGATAATAGAGTATCGGTCTATAGAACAATGAGATCCCGGACTGCGCTCCTTGAATTCCGTCCGATCACAATCAGCTGCTCTCTCTCTCTCTCGATCTCTTTGTCGTGGTATTGTTTTTGCGATATATATAATTGATTCGGACTAATACAGACGTTAGCTTCATTTTTTTATCATCATGATAGATACCGTTTGGGAGTCTATTTTCATACATCCACGTGTCCAGGTAGAATACCATATGAGTTAATCACATTCGTAATCCGCAGTATGCATATGTGACAGATTTAATTCGATCAGTTCGAAATTCAAATCGTACGCGTTTCTTGATTATTAGCTCTGATCTCTGCCATTCGACTCTCGACACAACCAGCCTCTTGATGTGCAGTTGCAACTGCAGTGATTCGTTGCATGTCCGTGGTGTCCGAACGCGAGTCTCGGAACAGTGTAAACATTTCCGAGTAGTGAGCCTTATAAAAATTAGTGACGACGTCAGTGGTGTATGGCTAACGTATTGTATACGTAAGCTTATGATTCAGTGAATCGAGCCTAAGATCAACTTGAATTGATGTATCGAGGCCTAGGGGCGCCTCCGGGTTTGGGCCGCTGGGCCGGCCGCCGGCGCGGGGCCGGGGAGTTGGCGGCCCTGGACGCCCTGCACGCTGCCCTCGCTCGGCGGCTTGTCCAGCGGTACTTGTCCACCCGTCCATGGCCAGCCCGGCCCCTCGAGGGCCCGGCCCGGCGGGGAGCCGTCTCAGAGTCTAGTCAAGGTCCTCCTCTTCGAGGCCCAGTCTGAAAGTCTGAGAACCAGATCTAGAGAGCTCGAGCCTCTCAGGTTTTGCCTCTCTCCTCTCTTTCGCTTGGAACGGTAAAACATACTGATCATGATCAGACTCTTCTCTAGCATATCTTTGGATTGGTTTATAATTTCAACAACAACGCAGGCTGTCCGATGGCATCGTGCCCCTCGCGAAGGCCTGGACCAAGTTCGCGAAGGTCGAGGCGAGCCAGTCGCTGGACCTAGCCGCCGACTTAAGCTCGCCGTCGGCGGCGACGTCGGCCCCGCAGCCGGCCGCGGGCCCGCGGCGCGGCCTCTCGGCCGCCTTCGACGATGCCCAAATCTGCAAGGAGCACTCGCCGGACATCGGCCCGAGGGAGTCGACGCGCGCCGAGCCGGTCTGTGAGATGGCCGGCACCCCGATCCCCGACCGCGAGTCCAAGACCATCACGAACGGTGCGCTGAATTTAAAGTCAAGTCGTTTAACATCTCCTCGCAGTAGCACGTCTCGAATCATATCCTCTCCTCTCTTTCGCGCATGCGCAGTGCCCTGGTACCTGGACCGCATTGACCAGGAGAATAAGATCGACCCGACGGCCACATCAGAGTACACCTGGAAAAATACCGGCGCGCGGCCGTGGTTCGCGCTGCAGAGTTTCTCTCTAAATCTGACTATCCCTCCGCGGCCGCAGGGAAGGGGGTGGACGTGTACGTCGTCGCCGCCGGCATCAACGCGCAGCACGCGGCGTTCTGCACCCGCGACGTGCCGCTGGGCGTGCGGGACGGCATGGACGAGTTCAGCCGGTCGCTGCCGACCGGATTCGCGGGCGCGTGATCGATGTCGATGCCGCGCTTGCCTTCTTTGAGCATTCTAATTTTTTCCGCAGTCGGTGCGGTGCTGCAAGAATATTGTCAGGTGCTCCCATGAATGTTTGGCCCATGAACATGTTCACTGCAGCTGAGGACTCCGTTTTCTAGGTCGTCGGATGGCCGCCGAACGACAACAACCCCAACAACGCCGAGGTCATCGCGAACTACAACAACCCGTACTTCGACTCTGAGTTCGCCGGCGCCAGCACATCGATCGCCGCGATGATCGGTGCCTACGGCTACGGCCCCGCGTTCGACGCAAGCCGTGCGTTACAATGCTTTCAATGTTAGTCTGCGTACGCGCTACACCAGCCTGATCGCTTGGTCTCGCCAGTCATTTCCGTGAAAGTCTACGACTCTCGTTTCAATCGTAGAGGCGCCGCCACGCCGAATTGGCAGATCACGATGGTGCATCGATCCTCATCCCAGCTCGGAGGGCGTCGATCTAACGCTTGAGCAGGGTATCGACTGGGTGATCGAGAAAAGGCTGGAGAACACATCGAGGCCGGCGGTCATGTCGGTGCACAGCTTTGGCCGGTCCGCCCACTACGTCAGCGACCACAACGGCGCGATGCGCCAGAGCATCAACAGGTCCGCGCCGGATTGTTAACCGTGCGTGCATATTCCAACAATTGAGTTTCGCAGGGCGCTGGAGAATGGGATCGTCGTGATCGGCAGCGGGCCTGATTTCCTCGCGAACGCGTGCAGCTTCGTGCAGTCTGGCATCCGTGGCTCTCTCTTCGCCGGCGTGGCAAAGTGAGCTTTTTCTATTCTTTTACAAACCCACAAGCCTTTAATGTTAGTAAGAACGAAGTATAAGGTTAACGCCTCGAGCGCAGCAAGGAGGACGTCATCCCGGACTACCTTGGCTTCTGGAATTTCGCGTGGCGCCCGAACGACAACTCCAACAGCACCGCGAACCCGTTTTTCGGCTCCGCGTTCGGCAAGTGCGTCGACATGTGGTCGCCCGGGTGCGTACGCGTGGGCAAACCTCGAGCTCGTTCTCTTCTGCTGCCCGCAACGTTGACCAATCGCCGAAAAGGGTCATCGACACGGCACCGCTCGGCTCGCAGTGGATGTGCAAGTTGAACACCAGCGGCTGGGCCGTGGAGTGCGACGGTCTTACAGAGCAGAACTACACGACCGCCGTCCAGGTCCGTTCGCAGTCATATCGTCCCTTTTCGAGCCCGCCGCGCAAATTGAGCTCTCTCGCAGACGAACACGAACTGCTGGAAGAAAGGCTCGGATTTCACGGTGGCGAACGGGTGGGGCCCAGGCATTTCCGCCGCGCCCACCGCGGGTGTCGCCGCCCTCTTCCTGGAGGTCCGATTTAATTCGATCACGACCTCTCGGATTTCGATCTCTGATCCCGCCGGAAATTCAGGAATTTCCGTGCGCGACTGCGTACGAGGCGATCGACGGCATCATCGCGAGCGCCACGCTCGACAAACTCTCCTTCGCGAACCCCGACGCCCCCCACAGCAACTTCAAGGCCCGCTTTCGAATTCGCTTGCTGTTGTGGCGGTTTCGCGCACTAGGTGACGTTTTTGCGCGGCAGGCAACGGGGAACCGCCTGCTGCACTCGTTCTTCAACAACCCGGCCCACGCGTACCCGAACTGCCCGAAGCGGTCGGCGCGCAAGTAGCGCGCGCCCCGGTATGCGAAGAACACCTTTACCTGCCGGGCCGGCAGCCGGAGCCGTCCTATCCACCATAGCCAGCTCTAGGAAGAAACCAGCGCGAAAATTGCAACAAGTGTGTCGGCGGCGCCTGGTGGCTGGAGGCATGATTGTCAGGCCTGCCTTGCAGCTCAACCCTCCGCCTAGCTTACCCTTAGCCTCACTGGAAATCCTCACTACATGCATCGGACATTGTGCGCATGCGAATTCGAAGTCCGAGGCCAAAGATATATAGCTGTAAATATTCGTAGCAAAAATGTTCGTTTGTCCGCAATCTACCTCGCCACCTTACGCAGTCTTGGTTCACGCCCCTGGTCCCATCAGCCAGAAGACTCTGAGAAGGCTTCCCTTGCGCCGCGGAATCTCTAATTCAACCTTCACGAACTGGCTTCTTCGCAAGCTTTCAAGATGGGCAGAACTGGCTTTTTCACAAGATGGGCCGCGGGCTGCGGTCTAGATGTTCTTCGCCGAGATCGAGGGACCAGCGGCGCGGCAGCCGCGGGCGCCGAGTTCAATTTGGACCCAGCTGCAGTGCAGACCGGTGCGTACGCGTGAGGAAGGACCGGATCTTAAGCTGTTTAATTTACTGGCTGTCCTGGATCTGGCTCCGATTCGGATACGGGCGATTGCGGGAGCGCGGAGAGCTCGAGAGGACCGGATGTACGCCTTTTGCATCCTGAAGCCCGAAACTAAGAGCGCCAGCGGCAGGCGTGGCAGCACGGGGCGCGTTGCCGTTGCTCGCGCACGCCAGCGGCTCGCAATGCGGCACTGACACCGCGACGGGATACTTCATTTTCTGAGCAGACATGGACATAAATAATATCATGTTATATGGAATTGGAAATGGACATCTCAATATCAAAATGGAGGGCGTTGTCGAACAGTCAGCGCCGGAAGAGGCGCGCAAAGACGTCCCCCCCGCCGCCGCCCGCTGCGCCAGCGCCACCGCTCGCGGTCAAAACATTTTAAGAGCGGCCCGCGCGCGGCGCCACTGCGAAAGTCAGGCGCACCGGCGTACGCGTCGGCCGAGGCCGAGGCCGAGGCCGCGCCCGGGGCGCCGGGCCTCAGGGCGGCGAGGATGGCGTCGAGGGCGGCCTGCGCGCGGGCCGCCTCGGCCCTCGCCGCGCGCCTCTCCGCCTCGTGCCTCGCCTCCAGTCTCGCCAGCTGCCCGCGGCACGCGTGAGCGGCCGACAAATTAACTGAGTCATGTGGAAATGCGCATGCCTATTCTGATCTCTAAGCCGCACGCCTCTTAACGAATTTGCGCTCTAATGCACATGACTACATCGCTCTCTATTAATAATATTAATGGAACGAGTTGCTTTCAATCCGCACCTTCTCCTCGAGGCGCTCGATGTGAAGCGGCGCGCCGGCGTCGCCGCCGCCGCCGCCGCCGCCGCCGTCGCTGTGGAGCGGCCCCGTGTGGATCGGGTCCGGCGCCTCCCGAGACTCGTCGTACTTCTCGCAGCACGCGTTCGCGCTGACGCTCTTGCCGGCTCCATCGATATCAGCGGCCGCCGCCGCGCTCTGCCGCCGCTGCTGCTGCTGATGCTTGAATCGGTACTTGTCGATCGCCTCCCGCCAAGCGCTCCGGATGCGGATCTCCAGCATGGAACCGCCCCTCCTCTTCTTCTCTTTGTTGCCGGATACGGATGCGGAGAGGCGGGCGGCGGCGAGGCGGCGGAGGTCGGCGAGGGTGGCGAGGAGCAGAAGGGGCGGGAGAAGGGCGAGGCCCGAGGCGAGGTCGACGGCCGCGTCGGAGAGGCGGCGGGAGAAGGCGAGGGGCAGCCCGACGAGGTTAAAGGGGGCCACCACCTGCCGCTCCTTCCGGTGGTACCGCAGCACGATCTGACGGGGCCGGTCCGACAGTGTTACGCGTACGCCGCGAAAGCAAGCGGGGGATATATCGATACGGTAGGGAAAGAGCTTCGGGCACCTTCGTTCGCCCGTACGCGTACACGAGGCGCGCATTGTCGAACGTGGCCGTGATCGTGGAGCTGGCGGGCGCGACATTCCGTTAGATCTAGAGGCGGAGCCAGCCGAGCGAGCCGCGAGATTAATGTTGTAATCGAACAAGATTAAGCCGAAGACGATTAAACCGGGCGCGGGATTGCATTGAAGAAGTCGGCCGAGTGCTACCGCGCCGCGGCACGAACGAACAAACAGACGACGGGACGGACGGGACGGGACGGGACGGACGAACTGACCTGAAGAGGCCGGTGAGGACGTTGAGGAGGAGGACGACGGTGAGGATCTGGTAGACGGAGAGGAGCGCCGCGCCTGCGGGGGCGAGGGCGTGGGCGTGTGCAGATAGATAGCCTGAGGTGGCTTGGGTGTGGCCGAAGTTGGCTAAGGTGCTTGCACTGGGTGTCTACTAGGCTATAGCTAGCGAACAGCGGGGGGCGCGGCGCCCGGACCGACCGATGTAGGGGACGCGGGCGCCGAACTCGCCCGAGTCGCTCTCGCCCAGCACGGCGAAGTACAGCGCGCCGCTTCCGTGCCGTGCGCGGCGAGCGTTCCGATCAGCGCCGTCAAATGAATTGGAATTGAAATATTATCGATGCTTCAAAGCAAAGTGCGCTACGCACGCCATCTCGCCAAGGCTCACGGCGTCCTCCGCGCCTGCGCCCGAGCCCACGTTGAGGGACCAGCCCCAGAGGCCGAAGCAGAAGCTGCCGAAGACGACGGCGAGGACGAGGAGCACGGTCAGGACGTCCTTCGCCATCTGCCACGAGCGACGCGGGCGTGAATGGGGAGGAGAGCGGGTTGGCATGATCGCGAGAAGGCACGGGAGGATTTTAGAGCGCGGTCACCTTGCCACGAGAAGAAGAAGCTTACATTAAGGCACTTATAAGCTTATATCATAGTAGGTTGTATAAGCTTATAAGCACCTTGCCGAGGACGACGAGCATGGGGCCGAGGGCCTCGCTGATGAACCCGAACTCGAGGAGGCGCAGGCCCGCGGGGATGGACACTGGCGGACGAACGTCAACGAGGCGGGCCCAGCGGATTAGTAAAAATCAACGATAGAAAGCTTAATTGTAAAATATAAAGCTACACCAAGGCGCAAGCTACTAAATTGTGAAATTTAAAGCTACGGATTAGTCGGGTGGGCGATCACAATGCTCGAAATCACGCTAACGAAAAATCGAAGAAAGAAAGTGTAGTTCTTAAATCTACATCAAGGCGCAGTGTGTACGGCGGGCGAGCAGCACGAATGCGGAGCGCGGACCGACGGAGAGGACGGGGATGGGGGCGGTGCGGAGGGCGCCCTGGAGGTTGAGCGCCTCGGCGCAGAGGGCGCAGGCGGAGGCCGCCAGAGCCACGTGCGGGCGGGCGCAGCAGACAGAGTCAGGGGCGGCGGCGTGGACAGAGGCAAGAGGCGAGGGGCAGGCGGCGGGCGGCGGCGGCGGCGGCGGGCTGTAGGATATGGTCAGGACGGCCCAGTCGATCCAGGTGAAGACGTTGGAGAAGTAGGCGGCGACGCCCCCCGATCGGCGTTCGTCGAGGAGCTGTGCGCACGTGGCGCCATCATCGGGCGGCGACTTGGATACATTTCCGATGATTTCAAGAGAGAGCACCTGGGAGACCTCGTAGACGATCAGGCCGAGGGTCTGCAGCGCGAGGGGCGCGAGGAGCCAGCCGCCTCCGCGGAAGACCACTGCCCACAAACCTCAGAGTAAGAACAATATCGACCGATCGCGAGCAACGGCATTGATAATCGATGCCGATCAGAGTTAACGTTCACCGGCCCCGAGGAGGGCGAGGAAGAGCAGGAATGCGCCGAGCTCCATAGCCAGCCGCCCCCGCCAGCCGCCGAGCGCGTTCGTCCGCCACTCGTACCACAGCTGCCCCGTCTCGGTGCCGGTGGCGGCGGACCGCTGGGATTCCTTCGAGTCGGCTTCCCGGTCGGACGTCGACGGCTTCGCTTTGGGCTTCTCCATCTTGTCCAGCTCGTGGGAAGAGTGGAATCCGGCCGCCCTGCAGTCGGCGCAGATCTCCGTCGAGCACTCCATGCACCTGAACCGCGTGCCAATGATCGGGCTCTGCGCTGATCGGGTCAGCCTCTCTTAGAACTGCGGCGTTGGAGGTGACATCCGCGCACCACTTTGCAGAAGCTGCACTGGACGCCGGTCCAGAGCGTGGGCCCCCACGGCAGCGCGGCCGCCAGCGACGCGGGGAGGACGGACATCACGGAGAGCGGCGGTCCGCCCTCCCAGATGCGGTTCACGTAGCGCTGCACGAAGCGGTGCCCCTGCGCGCGCGCGCCCACATCGGCGGCGACGCAGACAGACGGAGCGCATCGGCGCGCGCGGCGCCGGCTCGCACCACGACCGAAGTGAAGCCGAGGTCGAGGGCCATGTCGAGGGCGGACGCCTGGCCGCCCAGGCACGCCTCCAGCACCTGAAGCTCAAGCTCAGCTTAAGCTTAAGGTAAAGCTTAGCTTAAGCTTAAGCTCGAGGTTCAAAGCTTGCCTCCACCGCATCGCGGATGGGCATCCCCGCGTCCTTGAGGGACGCCAGACGCTCCCTGTCGCACGTCTGCGAGGGCGCGCGCGTTAAAAAGCCACTAGTACTCGTATCCGAAGAGGACGCTGGCGACTGCGCACGGCGAGGGTCGTCTTCACGAGCCACGAGTCCCGAGCGTCGTGCGGCGTCTGCGCCAGGCACGCCTCGATCTCCGCGTCGAGCCCTTCGCCCCGGTCGGACGCTGACTCGATCTTGTTGAAAGCGCGTTTGACGGCCGTGAACCAGGGTCCTGCCGAGAAAAGGTCATCCGCCCCGCATCCAATGTACATGTCGCAGAGATCGAGCCACAATCTCACCGGTTTCGGATCTCTCGTAGCGGCGGCGCTGCAGCCGCTCGGAGAAGGCGGCCTCCATCCTGTCGAGCAGCTCGACGGCCATCCCCTCCAGCTCCTTCAGGCGGTCGCCGAGCGTCGCCTGCTCGTCCTCGCTCGCGGTTTCCTGCGCGGCGCCGGCGGGCGACACGTTAACGTTCGGTCCGCGGCGCCGGCGGGCGATCACGACACGCTCGGCCCGTCCGAGGCGCGCGACGGCGGCGCGGCACCTGGAACAGCTTGGCGACGGCCAGGACGACGTTGAGCTTGCCGGCGGGGAACTTCGCCACGACGGCCCGCACGTCCAGGTCGAGGCCCATCACGCCCACGAGGCCGCGGCAGAGCTCGGGGGCGCCCTCCTTGGAGAACTGGAGGCCCAGGCCCCCGCTGCTCGGCCCGAAGAAGAACGCCTTGACCAGCGGCGTGTTCTTCGCGTCCAACGCGATCTGGACCGGCGACAGGCCGTCCGCGCCGCGGGCCGCCCACGGCACCGCGCGCCCCGACTCGAGGAACAAACTGCAGTCGATCGGACAATCAGCAACATACGAAGAGCAAGCGAAACGAAAGCTCGGAGTGCGCACCGCACAACGCCCTCGTAGCCCTTCTGAATGGCGGCGTGGAGGGGCGTCCTCCCCTCGCGGTCGCGCGAGTCCAACGCTGCCCCCTGCTCAAGCAGCAGACTGCGGAAGCGGGTCCGTTGAGCTCGATACGCCGCAGGGGCGCCGGGCGCGGGCGCGGGCGCCGGCGCACCGCGCGATGGCCTCGTGGCCCCCGGCGGCCGCGTGGTGGAGGGGCGTCATTTCGTTCGATTCGCGGGGGTCCACCTCCGCCCCGCGCTCCAGCAGCAGCCTGGCGGGACGCGCCGAGCCGAGTCGGGCGTCAGCCCACGCGCGGCCGGCCCCGAGCAAGCTTAAGCAAGCGAGCTCGACGGCCGCCCCCGCGGCGTACCGGGCGATCTCCAGGCGCCCCTTCTTCGCAGCGAGGTGCAACGCGGTCAAGGCATCCTCGTCCCGAGAGTCCACCGCCGCTCCGCGCTCGAGCAGCAACCTGCGCGGGTTCGGTTGGCACGGGGAATATTTCTGGGATGGGAGACCGGCTCCAATTTCGGCACGCATTCGCCGTCGCGCGCGCACCGGCACACGGCCTCGTGCCCCCAGGAAACAGCATCGAACAGCGGCGTCCACTTGCCGGAGGTCCGAGCGTCCACCGCCGCCCCGCGGTCCAGCAGCAGCCTGCGCGGCCCGGTAAGGCGTCTGTCCGTCTGTCCGCCCTGCGGCCGCCCCCCCCCCCCCCCCCCCCCCACCCCCCCAACCCCCCCCCCCCCCCCCCTCCCCCCTCCCCTCCCAACCCTTCCACCCCCCCCCCCCCCCCCCCCCTCCCGCAGCCGGCGCGGTCGCGGGCGGCTCCCACTCCTCCGATCGAGCCCGCTTGGCCGCGCACCGGGCGATCCCCAAGTGGCCAGTCTCAGCGGCCCTGTGGAGGGGGCGCCGCCCGAACTCGTCGGCCGCGTCCACCGGCGCCCCGCGCTCGAGCAGCAGCCTGCGCGCCCGCCCGCGCCCGGTGAGCGATTGATCGCTCCGTGATGGACGCGAATCAAAGCGACGCGCCTCGCACAATTCTCACTGCCGTTACCGGCTGCGTAGTGGAGCGGGGTCGAGTCGTACTCGGCGCGGCTGTCCAACTCCGCCCCGCGCTCCAGCAGCAGCCTGGCGGGGCCCGGTCGGGTCTTCGTAGCCACCCAGAGCAGCCCCGGCCCCGGCCCGCGAACCTCGCTGCCCCCGCTTGATCATTCATGACTGCCCGGTGCAGCACGGTGTCCCGAATCCCCTCCGCCCGGGCATCCACCGCCGCTCCACGCTCCAGCAGCAACCTGCGAGGTTCGAGTAAGCCCTCTGCGCGGGCGGCCCGAATCGAATTCGAAGCCGGACTCGCGCGCCGGACGACCGCCTCGTGTCCCTTCTCAGCGGCGTTGTACAGGGCGGTCTGCCCGTTCGAGTCTCGAGCGTCGACTGCCGCGCCCCGATCAAGCAGCAGCCTGCGCCATCCGGCCCGGAACCGATCAGGAAGCGACGAAACCACCCGCGCGCTAGAAGGATGCTGGCCTGGCGACGTCCTCGTGGCCGGCTCTGGAGGCGGCACACAGAGCCGTAACGGTCCAGGTGAACCCGCTCTCCTGTTTAGCTGCCGCCGGCGCATCCACGGCAGCACCGCGATCCAGAAGCCTCCTGCAGAAATGTGAGTCGCGGATCTTCTAGCTAGATCTGATGATCACGCGAGCGTTCTTAAAGTGGACGCACCGCACTGTGGCCAAGTCTCCCGCTTTCGCTGCTTCAACAAGATTCTTAGCTGCGGCCGCGGCATCTGCGGATGCGCCTGGGCCTGCTTCGGATCCCGCCCCCGCTGCAGGGCCGCCGCTGCCGCTCTTGGCTGGAGCCGATGATGAGATGCCAGCGCTTGCAATTGCCGCGGGCAAGGGGTCCGAGCTGCCGAGACCGCCAGACGGCAGGAGCGGCAAGCGATCGCCGCCTGCGAGATCAAGATCGCCTGCGCCGTTGATATGAGACACCAGCGAGAGCAGGCAAGCGCCTGTGACCGCGGCCCGCCGCAGGGGCGGCGCGGGCCGCGGCCCGCGCCGGCCGCGGCGCCGGCCGTGGATTCGAAACGGCCACCCGGGCGGTGCGGCGCGCCGAGTATACGAGCAGCCGGAGACTCACCCGGAGCACCATTCACTGTTGCGAGCGGCATGAACGTGATGGCGGCGGTCCCCGAGCGAGACGACCTTCCGGCGCCGCCAGCGGCTGTGCTCGCACATCAGGATGGGGAGCCAGCGCTGCAGCAGAAGACTACTCGGAGAACACGCGCGCGCACCGCCATGATCGTCTTCGACAGACGCCGGCGTCGGCGCGAGCCGCGAGCCGCGCGACCAGGAATGGCGCGAGGCCTCGTCATCGGGGACGCCGCTGTAACTATCTAGGATGTCCGACGCGGCCCCAGGCCGCCGCGACACGCCGCGGCGCATGCCCTCGCCGCCAAGTCGGAGGTGAGTGTACCCCCAGAGCCTTGGTTCAATGTGTTCGAATTCGAATTCTTTAATTTGGTGCCGGCGCCGGGCCGCAGCAGCCGCATGTGCCAATGTCGACCCGCGCGCGGCCGCATATGTGCATGCACATGCACGTCACGGCGCTGCAGAGGACTCCATTCGAATTTTTGAAGGGTTCAGAATAATATACCGCGGCCGATTAGTACGCAGCGGGCACGCAGGCCGCGCAGGTCGCGCTACTGGGGGCCCCGTGCATCGATTTCATAGCTGCAGCGACCGCGGGCCAGGCCGGGCCGGGCCGGCCCGGCGGGCCGGGTCGGGCGGGCGCCGACCGGGCTACTGGGGCCGCGAGGCGTCCCGAATCGACGCGACGTAGTGTCCCTTCGAGGCCGCCGGCTCCACCGTCGGCTCCCCCTTGACCTGCGGGGGCCAGAGCTCAGGGGGAGGGGGGTACAGGTTGCTCAGGGGGGTACGGGATTGCGCACGCGGGAGGAGGGCCCGACCGTGTCCTGCATGCGCACGTACCAGCCCTGCATCCTCGTGTTCTGCATCAAATCCTTCCAGGTGCTTTTCGAGCGAGCAGGTCAGCACGGGTACGGGGAGAGTCTGGGAAGTATGGGCGCACTCGAGGCCCTCGATCGCGCGCGTCATTCCGAACATCGCCTGCGGAGGACTTAAGGGGGGGTACGGTGTGCGGAGAGCAGCGCGGGTACCAGGTCGGCCTTGTTGGGGCGGTTACCCCCCAGGAAGGGCCGGTTCGGGCCGATCGCGTCGATGAACTGATCCGTCGCCTGGAGGGGGGTACAGGGATCAGGAAGCAGGAAGAGCGCGGGTCCCTCGCGGTGTTGGGAGAGGGGGTACGGCACCTCGTAAAGGACGGAGCGGACGTCGCTCCAGCCGTGCTTGCGCGCGATGTTCCAGCCGATCTGGAGGGGTAGACAAGGCGTCAGGGGAGGGGGGTACCGGAAAGGAGGGGTACGCGACGCACCATGTACATGGCAACCATCCCGAAGTACCGGGCTGAGGGTGGGAAGGAGAGGGGGGGGCGGGGAAGGGAGGTAATGAGACAAAGAACTTAAATTGGGTACCCCCCTTCGCCCCCCCCCCGGGACCCCGTCAGGATCGCGTACCCGTCTCGCGGTCCCACCAGCCGAAGTTTCCGTTCTTCGAAATGTACTCGAAGGCCTGTACTCCGCGTTAGGCGGGGGGGTGGGGGGGTGGGGGGGGGTGGGGAGGAAGAGGCAGCCGGGTTGGGGGGTACCTGGTACGCCTCTTCCATCGTCCGGTAGATGTTAGGGCTCAAGCTGTGCACTGGGGTACGAGGAGCGGGCTCGGAAGGGGCACAGGAATACACAAAGGTGTAGAAGCGGGAGGGGGGTACCGTAGTGGCTGTCGGCCCAGAGCCGCCACTTGCGCTCCTCTTCCTCCTCATCGGCGGTCATCTTGGGCGCCTTCATCTTGAGGCTGCGCGGGGGTACACGGGCGCTTCCGTTGGCAGGCGCCAGTAGAAACCGATCGGTTCGAATCGGACCTGGCGGCCTTTGCGTGCATCATCTCGTCGAGATCGTCGATGATGCGCGAGGATTCGATGAGCGCCTCTCCATTCACCGTCAGGATGGGGACCTGCGCATTCGGAATTGCGGTACCCCGCGGACGTCAGCGCCCCCTGCGCATGCCCGGAGCCGGCCTCTTTTCGTTCGCACCTTCTGGTACTTCAGGGACCATTTGATCTCCCTCTTGTACATAGGGTTCACCTCCACCACCTTGTACGGCTGCCGGGGCGGGGCGCGTCGGCGGGGCGCGGCGGGGTACGGCGACCGGCCCGAGACGAGGGGGGGTACGCACGATCTTGTGGTAGTCCAGGTACGCCTTGACTGCGAAAGCGAGAGGCTAAGCAAGGGGTACGGGAAGGGAAGGGTATCGCTGCCGCGGCGCCCACCCTTGTTGCCTGCGCGAGGACCGGCGGTCAGAGAGTGCGGGGAAGAGGGAAGGCGGCGGCGGCGGAGGAGGCGGCGCGCGCGCGCACAGTAAGGGCAGGAGTCATACTGGTAGAGAACGACTTCGACGTCCTGCCGCGGAGAGGCGCCGTCAGTCCGCGGCGAAGCGAAGCGTCGAGAGCCGGCCGGCCCTCGGGCAAGCGGCGCGGGCCGTAGCTAAGCGCAAGGAGGGCGCGAGCGTCCGCCAGCGGCCACGAATGACTCCGGTCGCGTTGTTCCGCGGCCCCCGGCGGGCTGGGGCGGCGCGCGTGCCGCGCCGCGGACCTGGAATGTGACGGGACCGAGGCGGTCTCCGAAGTCCGCGGACGCAGACGTGGACTTCTTCCGATCGAACCAAGCGAAGGCGGACGTCGGAGCGGCCACCGACCCGACGAGGAGCGCGCCCGCGAGGAGTTTGCTGAGCGGCGACCAGCCCGCCTGCGCGGCCGCGGGGCCGCCCGCTGCGTAGCCGCCGGAGTACGTGCGGTACGGCTGCAGCCGCCGCGCGACCGCTGACGCCTGCGCGGCGCTCGGTCATCCCGGCGCTCGTCGCTTCGTCGCCTGTCGAGGCCCCCGGCCGGGCGGTGCCGCCTGCGCGCTCTCACCTCTTTCCTGGCAGCCGCCAGCACCGTCGACGCGCGGGAGGCCTGCGCAAACATCCTATCCTGTGGCACCTGTGCTGAACTGGGGGTACGGCGCCAAATCGGCGCAGCCCCCGAACTCGCCAGCCGAGCGATGCAGGGCGCCGGGGACAGCACGTCGACCGCGGAACAGGCGGCAGTTGCCTCGGGACCGGCGGGGACGGCCCTAGAGCTTCACCCCGAGGTTCGGGCGTTCTTCCTGCAGTACTACAGCGAGGAGCGCCTCGAGCGGCTGCTGAAGATGCTGGCGGTGCCGCCGGCGCACACCACGATCCGCACGAACACACTGCGAACCACGCGGGAGGAGCTCATCGCGCGCCTCAACGAGCACCTCGCGGCGACCGAGGTGCGACATGCCGAGCGCGACGCGTGCAACTAGACCGCCGCGCGCAACCCGCGGCTAGCGCTAGGGCCCCGCACACCGGACCCGCCGATCGCGCTCAGCCTAACCAGCGACCCACGCGCGGCCGCAGTTCCGAGCGCAGCCGCACCCCGTCCTGAGCGACATGATCGTCATCCCGTCCGGCTCCTCGCAGCGCCCCTCGCGGTCCTACCCGGGTTCGATCTGCCGGCCGCGCGCCCCGCCGCCGCAGCTTGCTCGCGACGGGCTGAGCGCCCGCGGCCGCAGAGGTGGTCGTCACTCGCAAGACCGGAGAGGCGCTCATGCGCGGGGCGGAACTGTACGCCCCCGGCGTCCTCGCGGCCGAACGGAACAGTGCGGCCCGGCCCTAGCTCTGCGCCCGCACGCCCCAACCCGCCCCCGCAGTCAGCGCCGGAGACACGGTATCCGTCTGCGTCGACGTGAAGATGCGATCGCTGCGGGGGGCCATCGTCGACAGGGGGTACGGCGACATCTTCCTCGGCAACGGGATCGCGGAGATGGTACCCCCCGTCCCGTCCGCGAAGAATCTCGCGCCCCCTTCCCCGACGCAATCCCGTACCCCAGTCCCGCTCTGAAATCTTCCGTGCTACGAGCGGCTGCGCCGTCCGATTCACGGAGCGCGTCCACAACGCGCCCGGTACAGTAACTCAGTACACGTACCCCTCCCGTACCCTTCGAGCTAACGCTTTCATGTACCCCGCCGGCAGGAATGAACGGGGTACTGGAGGGCCTAATGTACCTGCAGAACCTGCCTTCCGCCGTCGTCGCCCACGTCCTGAATGTCCGCACCTGTACCCCGCATCGCTTGTTTCTCTCTACCCCCCTCCTCTCACGCTCGCTTTCCCCTCCCCGGCCCATCAGCCTCAGCCCGGAGAGAGGATTCTGGACGCATGCGCGGCCCCCGGCGGTAACCCCCCACCTCCCCCCGACCGGCCGCCCTTCGCACTCCACAGCAAACTGAATCCGCGTACCCCCCCTGTCAGGCAAGACGACGCACATCGCGCAGCTGATGGGGGACAAGGGCGTCGTCTACGCACTCGACCGAACGAAATCCAAGGTGGCCTGTACCCCGACGAATGCCCCCATTCAAAAAAAATCCGCCAACGTACCCCCCAAGGCGGACGTGATCGCGGGTACGGCGGCCTCCCTCGGGATCAAGTGCATCCGCGCCCTCCGGTTGGACGCCACGAAGGCATCCCGCAAGGTACGCGTACCCCCCCGGATCTTCCCCCCCCTTATCCTCCCCTCGCGCCGCAGCGGACGCCGGCGGAGGAGGCGGCTCTGCCGAGGGAGGGACCCGAGGTGCGGGGGGGGCGGGGCGCCCCGGGCAGCGCCCGAATCTAGAGCCCTAGAGCCTCCGCCTTCGCTGCCGCGCCGCTCAAGCCGAGCGAGGGTACCCCCCAGGCGGAGGGGCACGACTACGGGAGGACCGGCTTCCCGGACGAGTGGTTCGACCGCGTCCTCCTCGACCCCCCCTGCTCCGCCCTCGGTGCGCATGCGCGCGGCCGATGGCCGCCCCCGCCCCGCCCCCGCCCGCGCCCTCTCTCTAAGCCAGCTATCTGGCACAAGAAACCTCAAGCTCAACTCGCCTCCCCCCCCTCCCCTTCCTCCCCTTCCGGGCCCCCTCGCGGCTTCTGGACGCGTTCCAGCGGCCCTCGTGGATTTGGCCAAGGCCCGCTTTAGGATGAACTCGCCCTTGACCTGGACGGTCCTAGGCCCAGGCCCAGCCCGCAGCCTAGACCCGCAGCCCGGGCCTGCAGCCAAGCCCCGCTGAAGCGTACCCTCCTCCTCCTCCTTCGCAGGCCTGCGGCCGAAGCTGGACGAGGACATCACCCCCGCGGAGCTGCGCAAGCACGCGGAGTACCAGCGCGCCCTCCTCTGGGCCGCCGTGCGCCCGCCCCGCCCCGCCCGAGGCTAGACTGGGCTCGACGAGGCTAGCTAGACTGCGCTTGACGAGGGCTAGACATCGGCCGGACGCCAGCTCGACCGCGAGCGGGCTGGACGAGCGGCTCCGGCGCCACCCCATCGATATCGCCCGGGGTTGCGGCTCCTTCCCCCGTCCGATGCCCGCACCCCGCGTGCAGGTTCGGGTGCTGAAGGTCGGGGGTACGCTCGTCTTCTCGACGTGCACGATCAGCCCCCTCGAGAACGAGATGATGGTCCGCGATCGCGATCGTGGATCTCCGAGATTCTCGCTCGCCGCGGCCAAACCACTGACAAACCGATCGCGAGGCAGGTCCGGCACGCGCTGGATACGTTCCCGCTGCGACTCGAACCCGCGGAGCCCCGCGTGGGGGGCCCGGTCCGCTACTTGTTGCTTACTTAGGCTCCAATCTCCTCGTCAAGTCTCTCTGAGTCGGCGATCAGGCCCTCCCCAACGCCGGCCTGAGCGAGGAGGAGGCGCGCCTGGTGCAGCGGTTCGACCCGTCGGACGGGGCGCGCCCTCCCCCCTCTCCCCTCGCTCGCCTTTTCCCCGCCTGACTTTTTCCCCTTCGCCCTTCGTTCGCAGTCCGGGAGCGACCTGCCGGGCTTCTTTCTCGCCCGCTTCACCAAGACGGGGCCCTGCGCCCCGCCCTGATCATGAGCTGCGTGACGCTGCGTGCGCGCGGCCGCGGCCGTCGGCAAAGGAGCCTTCTGAAGCTCAAGCATGGGCCCGGGAATCTATCTGCCCATCAGGTCCTCCGCGCGCGCGCGGGCCCACCGAGCTCGAGCGCGCGGGCCGCGAGCGCATGCGCAAGCCTCGCGATCGAGAGAATCAAATTCGAACCCAGGGCTCCGGGCCGGGATCCTAGGTCCTAGCTTCAAGCCTCTCGGATTATAGTAGAGTTTAGCAGGACAAAGTGCAACTCGAGAAATCTGAAAGCCCAAACTCGAACGCACGTGCTCGCGATCGAGCTCGCGCTGAAACCTGAAAAGACAGGGGTGCACGTGGCGACACTGGCGAGAGTCAAGGGACTCATCAAGGCCGGGCGAATTTGAAGTCTGCGAAAGGAATGCTTCGCTGACTTGAAGCTGAGCCGCTGAGTGGTGGCGACGGGCGCGAGGCCGCGCGACGTCTACTAGTACTAGGCTAGCCTTCAAAGGCTTGCAGTTGGTCTAGACTCCAGAATCTAAATCTAGGGTTGATTAATATTTGAGCCGCCGGCGCCGCGTGCGCGCCCGCGGCGGCCGCGGCGCGCGTCGGGATCGCGATCGAACACGGGCCACACGGCTAGCGCTGCGGTAACGTCGCGGTTGGGCGGACTGCGCATGCGGGCCTCTGCGGCTCTGCCGCTCTGCGGCGGACTCCGGAGAGAGGCCTTCAAGTTGAGCCTTTTTTTATCAACTCGCTGTCCAATCATTCAGACGACGCTCGGATCGGTCACCGGGTACCCCCGTGCCCGGAGGCTTCGCGGCTCAAGCTGCAGTCTGCAGGCAACGCATTGCGGCAGCAAGAAGCGGCACAAAGTTGCCGCTGCACTCTGCAGCCGGCCTACCGCGGTAGTCAAGGCCTGGGAGGCTGTGGAAAGCGCTGGCAGCTCAAGCTTAGTTCCTTAAGCGGGCTCTCGGCTGTCTTCCCTGCGGCCTCGTGCCCCGGTGCTCGCCCGACGTTGTTCGCCATTAGTGGGGTGCGCGGAGAGCCTTTGAACCCATTCCCGAGGCCCCCGAGCGGCCGCGGCAGCGATCGATTTCCGGATCCGGATCCTGTGACCGCCCGCCCGGCCGCGATTAGAGCGCAGCAGGCACCATGAGCGACGAGGCATTCTGGAACGGTCTCCGAGGGGGCGCGAGCAAGCCGACACGCTCGCCGTTGGTGCGCGCCCCGGCCCGGGCGGCCCTCCCTGCGCCATTGCAATTGCCGCAGGATCGGAGCGAGTGTTCCCGAGTCCAGGGCTCTGGGCTAACAGTTGCGCACGTGCGGCGCAGCCACGGCAGGAATCTTCGTTCAGTTCGAAGGCGCAGGAGGCGCCGGTGTCCTTCTCCTCTCTCAGCGCCTTCAGTTCGAAGGCGCAGGAAGCCCAGGTGTTGGCAGCCGCGGTGAGGCCTGGCCCGCCGTCGCGAACCGCGCCTCGAACTGAAGTGAACTCACAGAGCCCGCGCCGCCCGTCGCGCCGGGCGCTGCTTAATGGTGCCCCGCGCCCTTCGCCGCACGCGTGTTCGAATTCGCCCATCGCGTTCTGACCTGTCACCGCCTCCGATCCGCGCGCCAGTCTTCGTCACGCTGCGCGAGGACGCTTCTGGTCCGAACTACTTCCGTACCCTCGGCGATGGGCTCGCCGCGGTCAACCAAGGCGAGATCTAGAGCGCACGCGCCTCGCAAGATTTGATCCGCCCGGAGGTCGAGTCAGAGCGCTGACTCTCGGCCGGCCGGCCGCGCCGCGCCGCGCAGGAGGCACGGTCTACCTCGCGCCGGGGACCTACCGCGAGGAGGCGGGTACGCTGATGCGGAGCTGCACGGTGGCCGGCATGGGCGAAGCCAGCGGTGACGTCACGATTGAGTTCTCGGGGCCCCGCGCCCTCCGCATCGATGCCCCCACCGTGACGTGCGCGCTTTTCCGTACGGTTGTACCCCTGGGGGCTCCCTCTCCTCCCCCTCAATCTCCCTTCCGCCGCAGTTTTCAGAACCTGACGCTGCGGGCGGTACCCCCCGAGGGCTCCGAGCACGCGGAGGTCGAGCAGTGTACCCCCGAGCTGGACGCGCCGGCGGCCGCCGCGGCGCCCCGGGCCCGGCCGCCCCTCGGACGGCCCCGGTCCATGTCTGTGCTCCCGGGGGGGGTACTCTCCGGCTCCCCCACTTCTTCCCTCGACGTACCCCGCCTGTCCGGGCGATCCTCCGTTTCCACGTCCTCGGCCCCCGGCTCCCGCCGCTCCTCGCTCGCCATCGCGTCCTTCGGCAGCCTACCCCCCCGCGCCCCCAGCACCGAGCCCCCACTGGCGCCCCCCGAGCCCTCCGTCTTCACCTCCCTCCCCGGCCGCCTGCTCCCCCGCCCCTCCCCCGTCTTCCAGTCCCTCGGTCGTCTGCCATCCATCAACGTCGCCGACGCCGATTCCGGTACCCCCGGCGGCCTCCCGCCCCTGGTCGTGCCCTCCGGATCCGCCCCGGGCTCCGGCTCCTCTACCCCGGAGCCTCCCGCGGAAGCGACGTACCCCTGGCAGACGGGGGCCCTCCACGTCGTCAACGGAGCCCTCAAGCTCACCGATGTCGAGGCCCGCTGTACCCCCCGCGACATCCTTCCCCCCCTCCTTTGCTGAGCCCGTGCCCCCGCAGATCGCGTGTCAGCCCGACTCGTGCTGCATCCTGGTGCGCACGGCTGCAGTACCCCCGGTACCTTCGAGCTTATCGGTACCCCCCCCGCGCGCAGCTCGACGGGCCCGGGACGAACGCCTCCCTCACCGCCTGCCGCCTCCGCTGCGCCGAAAGCGGCGGTAGCCCCTCAGGCTGGGGCGTCGTCTGCAACGCCGTGCGTGCCTGTACCCCCCTGAATGTCCGCCGCTGTACCCCCCGCTGATCCTCCCCGCAGGGCGCCAGCGCGACCCTCGAGCGCACCGACTTCTGCGATCTGCGGGTGCGCCCTGTACCCCCCTCCCCCGCCGCCCTCTTCGCGTACTCCCCTGCCAACCGCTTCCTTCCCCCCAGGTCGGCGCCCTGGCGGCGCACAGGGGTACGACCACCCTCAAGGCCTGCACGATCCACGACTGCGAGTGCGCATTGCAGTACCCCGCCTCTCCTCCGCCCCGCCCGCTCGCCCGCCCGCCCCCGTCCAACGCCCGGGCGGCAGGGTGGGATCCCTCGCTTCGGACAAGGGCCGTACCGAGCTGCGCGGCTGCACACTCTTCAACGTCCGGGGCGCCGCTTCCATGCTGTCCCAGGCGCGCCGGCCCGCCCCGCCCCGCCCCGATCAAGCCCTGCCTGCCTGGGGCGCGCCCTGAGCGGGCCGTACCCCCCTCCAGGGCCCCGGCGCCTCGCTGGCCGCTCACAAGTGCTCTGTGTCCAACTCGTCCGCCGGCGTGGGCGCCCGGGTACGGTTTTCAGTTGGGCGGGCGGGGTACGCCGTCGGGTTTCTTCTGAACGACGTACCCCACGCAGCGCGGCGCGGAGGCGGCGGCGAGGGAGTGCGAGTTTCGGTTCATTTCGGGGGACGCCGTCTTTTTCGAGGAACGTTCCTCCGGCTCGCTGCAGGTGAGCCGTACCCCCCTCCCATGTCGTGCCCTCCCCAACTCTTCGCCTGCCGCAGAATTCCATCGTCGACCAGTGCCGGAGGGGGGTACGCATCGCGGAGTCGAGGGTGGAGATCGACGTGAGCTTCCCCTTTTTCGTTCCCCGCTCGCTCGCTCCGCTGATTCTTCGCGGGGGGTAGGGCAACAGCCTGTGTTCTGTCGGGGGGTCCGCCCTTCTTGTGGGGGACGGGGGCGACATCGCGGCCCGGGGGAACCGCCTCCGGACCGCCGGCGGCGGCGCGCCGGGCGGCGTCGGCGGCGCCTCGTGGCGTACCCCCCGCGGACCGCAACCCGCCGAGGATCAGACGCCCGCGCGGGATCTAATCCCGGCGGTGGAGTTCGCCGCGGGCTCGAAGGGCCTTCTCGAGGCGAACGACATCCACGGCCCGGTACCCCTCTCCGCTTTATCACCCTCCCCCTCCCAGCATAGACTTCTCTTATGCTACTCGCCGCAGCTGCTTCTCCACGCGTCCGCGACGCCAATCGTGATGTCCAACACGATACACTACGACCCTTCGATGGTCGCCGGCCCGCCCCCCAGCAGCGCCTCCGGAGCTGCGAACGAAGGGGAACGGTCCTCCTCCCCGCCCCCCATCGACAACCTGCGGGCGCCGCCCGTCGTTGAGGGGTACCGCCGCGAGCTCCGGAGGCGGTCGATGGGGGGATCTCCCGTACCCGCCGGCGACTGGCGCGGGGGCGCGTCGCCCGCGCCAGCGGCGGCGGGGGCCAGGCCGGCCCCGGCCCCGGGCGTCTGGGCGGACGCGGGGCGCAGCGCGGCCATAGGACAGATCAACGTATTCCGTGAGCGCCGCCCTGTCGACCCGGATTCCGTCTGATCCAAGGAGATCTCTTCCTTTCTTCGAGCTGGGCAATTAGTTATCGTGTAACATATCATAGCAAGGGTGATAGTTGTGCAACTTCATTTTCGTTATTTTCTTCAGAAAGTCGTATTTTGCAATGTAATAGCTTATGTTTTGTACGCTCACTAGCCTTAAGGTTTGATAGTTTGAACTCAGGTGCCTGCGGATACTCGGGACTTGAGCCTGCCGCAGTGCAAAGCTTATGGTTTGCAGCTCGTTAATATTTTCGCCTCCCGGCCCGAGTGCCTGCGATGTCACGATCTATTTTGTCAGTGATGCGATATATAGAATCAGGACGCACGTATTTCAACGGTTTGAAAATTTATTATCGATGGGTATCGATTGTCTTGTAGTCGCTGTTCTATACCTAGTCGCTGATCATGAGTATTCGTACGCAAGCAGTAGTTCGTGGTACTTTATTATTCGCTGTAATCTATACGAATCATATAAAGTAGTATCAGGATCATTATTTGCCAGAATCATTTAATTGCAAAGTAGTATAAGGGCCTCCATAGCCCGGCCGATTTTGGCACTCATACCACTGCGGCAACTAACGCTTGCGATTGAGTAGGATTGAAACTGTGGAAGCTCTTTGCTAACTTGTTCCCTCTGTATGATTATGATCTGTCGCTCAAGCGTACTGTGCCCCTTTAATTTGTTTCGTTCCGAGTTCTGCTTCGGCCGGCAAGGGCCAGCTGCAGGTGGGGCTAACTCGACCGCGGCTTCTTTGCAGGGGGTCCGTCGGAGGCGCCCAAATCTGTGGAGGGGGCAGAGGCGGGGGCAGTGGCGGAGGTGGAAGTGGGGGCGGAGGTGGAGGAAGAGGCAGCAGAGGGGCGAACTGAGGGGAGGAGGCGAGAGGCGGGCCGCTGGGGGGCCTGGGCGGGGGCGGGGGCGGGGGCGGAGGGGGCGGCGGGGGGCTGGGCGGGCGCCGGCACGGGCGGGTCCGGATTGGCCCTGGGCGTAACTGGGGGAGATTCTCGGGAGTCGGACGAGGGTGCGTGTGCGTACGCGCCGCTCTCGATCGCTCGCTTTGCCTCCCCAAGAGCAGCCGAGAGCCGGTCGTTGGGGATGCGGGGGCCGTCGGTGTCGGCGGAGAGGGGCGAGGAGGGCTCCCCCCGGGGGGAGGGGGAGGAAGTGCTGGACGAGGCGGAGGAGGTGCGGGGTATGGAGATTCCGCCCGGAGGCGGAGCCGGCTTGGATGTACCGCCCGCCGGGAGCGACTTCGCTCCTGGCGCCCTCGAGAGCGGCGCGGGGCCGGCCACCGCGGCGCCGATGGCCGCCGGGTCGATTCGCGGCTTGGAGCCGGCAGCGGAAGGCTTGTCGGTCTTTGCTGGGCCGGTGAGGGGGGAGGGTGCGGGCTCCAAGCCGGAGGGGGGCGAGGGGCCGGAGGGCTTGGGCGGGGCGACAGGAGCAGAGGAGGGGCCGGAGGGCTTGGGGGCGGCGGAGGGCGGGGGGGAGGCTGACGGCGACGGCGTATTGGAGGGGTTAGGGGTGCCTTGGCGGGGGCGGGGCGGAGGGGCAGGTTCGGTGGGCGGGGTTGGGGCGGGGGCGGAGGGGGCGGGGCGGAGGGGGTGGGGGTGGAGGGGGCGGGGGGCTTGGCGGCCGGGGCCGGCTGCTTGGGCTTGATCGAAGCCGGCAGGTTCCTGGACTTCGTAGAAGGGGCCTCGGCCGGTTTGGAAGCCGCGGCGCCGGCCGGGGCGGTGGATGGAGCCGAGGAGGAGGCGGAGGCGCCCTGGACGGGGGCGGGGGCGGGGGAGGATGGCGGGGCGGAAGCGGCGTTCTTGGCCGCCAAAAGCGTGGCGACGGTTGCGGGGCGGGCGCTAGCGCTGCCTGTGCGGGAGAGCCCGCCGCCGCGGGGAGAGGAGGCGGGGGCGGGGCCCGGGGCGAGAACGCAGAAGAGATCGAAGTCGGCTGCGCGCTCGTTGCCCTTGAGCGCCTGCATCGCTCCGCTCGCCGCGTGCCACGGGACGCCTGCGCTCGGGCCCGCCCGCGTCGGAATGGCGCTGCCGCAGCGCCGGCCATGGCCAGGGCGCGGGCGAGGCGCGCACAGTACAGGTACCGGTCCCCGCCGCTGCTAGAGACCGAGGCGCGGAATCCCTTCGACACGCGAATGAGCTCTTCGTCGATGAGGGTTTCCCATAGCTTCCGCTGCCACGGCGGGGCGTCCTCGCTCACTGCGGACCGCGCCGACATTAGGCGCGGCGGGCGGCTGGCTTCGGGACCTGGCGAGCCGCCGATCTCACGCACCACCCACCGCTAGTGCACACAGCCACTGCGCATGTGCGCGAAAGCGGTCATGCGAGGGGCGAATGTGCGGCGGCAGCGCGGCGCGCACCGGTTCCTTCTGGCACAGCTTTTCGAGGTCGGCGTACGGTAGCCGCTGGTCGAGTACGGGCTCGAACTTGTCGAATATGGGTTCCTTCGGCGGGCGCTGATCCTCCGTCGCCACGACCACGGCGAACACGGGGAGGCCGAAGCGTGGGGTCAGCATCAGCTGCCCGTAGTAGACCCCGTGGTCCTTCGGCTCCATCGCCTTGTACCCGGCTCGAGCGCTGTACCCGGGAAAGAAGACCACGCAGCGCGAAGCCAGCGAGCAGCCGACGTGCGCGAGAGACACAGCCGATTGAGGTGAGGCGTCGGAGGCGGTAGTCAGGGCGGAGGAGGCGCGCCGCGCGATGGGCCCGAAGAAGGGCCCGGAGAGTTACGCGACCAGCTCGAGCGCGTCGAGCTCGTCGAAGAAGAAAGGCAAAGAGCCCGAGGAAGGCGCGCGGATCGCGACGCGCTGCCGCCGCCGACCGCATGCCAGGCGCTCACTACCGAGCGCGCAGCTGAGGCGAGGCCGGCGAGCGCTAAGGGCGGCAAGAAGGGTAAGGAGCCAGCTCCGCCGCCGGAGCCCGAGAAGGGCAAGAAGGCCGGCGGCAAGGGCGGCAAGGACACGCCGCCGCCAACTGAGCCGCCAAAGCCCGATGAGCGGGTGCGACCGCCGTGCGCGCGACCGCAGCGCGTCCATCCGACCGTCCGCTTCGCAGAAAACGCTGTTCGGCGACTGGACGGGTGCGCAGATGGACCCGAGAACGCTTCCTGCGGCGATCGCGCGCGCCTGACGCCTTCGGCCCTCGCTCCGCGCGCAGGCAAGACGCCCAAGACGTTTTTGAACGAGTACTGCCAGAAGAACCACCGGCCGAAGCCGGAGTGGCAGCAGATCAGCTGCCCCGGCGGCCGCTTTCGCTTCCGAGTCAAGGCGCTCCATCCCCCCCTCCCCAAGCGCACCGCGCCGCAGCTGAGCCTCCTCCGCTTCTGCCTGCAGATTCCCAAGATCCCCACTCTCAAGAACGACGCCGAGCGGCTCTTCGAGGCGCGTGCCGTACCCCCCCTCCTTCCCCGCCCCCACTCCTTGCGCCGCTTAGCGTACCCGCAGGACGGCGAGAACTTCCCCTCCGTCGCCGAGGCGCAGCACCACATGGCCGTGGTGCGCGATTTCTGTACCCACCCCCTGCGGCCTGCACCCCAGCCGCTGCGTACCCCCGCCTCACCTCCCCCGCCCTGACACTCTTGTACCCCTCCACAGGTGGCGTTGCACGGGCTGAACCCCGACAACCCGATGTACCGCATCCTTCCCACCGCATACAAGGAGCTCTGGCGCTCCCTGGTACCCCCCTTCCCCCCAATCCTCTCCCCGCCCCAAACGGACTTTCGCGACTCCAAATCGTGTAGCCCTGGGCGCTGTCTCTCTTCTCTTGTCTAGCTCCTTCAGCAGGCCGTGTAGCGTTCTGAGCTCCTCCCCGCGCTCCGCCTGACGAACGTTCTCCCCCCCGTGCAGACGGAGAAGCACGCGGTGGCGCAGGAGGAGGCGAAGCGGGCGGCAAAGGAGGCGGCGGAGGCGGCGGAGCGCGAGAAGGAGAACGCCGCCGCCCAGCAGACCACCAAGGCGCGCGCCCGCCCGCCCGCCTAACTCTACTACGCCCTGACCCGCCTCGGCCTCGCCCCCGCTCCAAGCAGAAGCTGACGGCGGTGCACCTGGACGCGGATACGCGGGCCCTCGTCGAGCGCGTCATCCGCGAGAACTCCCGCGTGCGTGAGGGGGGCGGGGGCGGCGGCTGGGGCGCACGGGGCGGGGCGGCGTGCGGGGCTAGGAAGCCTTAGCTGCCGCCTGGGGCGCCGTTTGGGCGCCTTTCGACCCGGCCTCGCCTGACGCGCGGGGCCCCCCGCAGGACGCGTCGGCCCTCGCCGCGGACCAGTCCTCCCAGGTCCGCCCCCCCGCCGCCCTCCCCCCCCGAGAAGGAGAGGCGTTCTGGCGAGGGCGCCGAGGCCCGGGGCCCTTCCCCGGCCGCGCCCCGGGGGGCGGGGGAGCTTAGAACGCCGCCCAAGACGAGAGGGGCCCTAAACGCCGAGGCCCAGCGCTTTCTCGGCGGCGCCCGCCCCGCCGCCGGCTGACGCGCCCCGCCCCGCAGGAGCTGCTGGAGGAACTGGCGGGGAAGAAGCGGGAGGAGTCCGAGGTGCGGGGGGAAGGGAGGGCGAAGCGGGGGGAAGGGCGCGGCCGGCCGGCCGGCCGCGCACCCTCCCTCCAGGCTCCTCCCCTCTCTCCTGACCCCCGCCCCCCGCCCTCCCGGCAGGTGCGGAAGCTGATCACGCAGCTGGCGAACCTCGGCTTCGACAAGGCCGACGCCGACCAGGCCGCCCGCGCCTCCTCCGTCCGCCCTTCTCCTCATCCTCCTTCACACTCCTCCTCCTCCTTCCCCAACCTCCCTCTCATCCAGGACCTGGCGGGCGCCCTGGACTGGCTGATGCTGAACGTGCCCGAGCACCTCCTCCCAAAGGCCTTCGAGCCCTCCAAGGGCATCCAGGTCCGCCCTCCCCCGCCCCCTTCCCTTCCCTTCCCTTTGATCTGCTTCGGGACCGCGAGCGTTCTCGCGTTCCGGCCTCCGAGCGCCCTAGATGTATCTTGCGATCCCTCTCACGTTGCCCGCCGTCCCCTCCTCCTCCTCCAGGTCGTTGCCTTCGCGAACCAGAAGAAGGGCGGCGAGGGCAAGAACAAGGCCGAAGGGGAGAACGGGGGGGAGGCGGGCGGCCCGGGGGACGCCGGCGCCCGGATCCGGGACCTCGGGTGGCCCCAGGGGTACGCCAGCTGGGCCCTCCAGAAGGCCCGCGGCGACTCCCGCGCCGCCCTCTTCCTCCTCCTCGGACGTGCGAGATTCGGTACCCCCTGATTCATCCCCTACCCCCCTTTGATTCTTCCCCCCCCCCCAACCGACAGTTCTCGTGGACGGCGGTCAGCGGCCGCCCGGGGGCGCCCTCGTCAAGGTTCGCCAAGTACCCCCCTTCCCGAATCCCGTACCCCTCTGACATCTCCCCCCCCCCTTTAGGAGGAGGACCTGGCGGCCCAGAGGGAGGAGGAGCTGGTCGCCCTCGAGTCTATTTTTGGAACGCAGCTGTACCGGTTCCCGGAGGGGGACGGCCTCTCCGTCACGGTACCCCTTTTCCCTCCTTTTTGGTGGCTTTGTGGGGTACCAACGCATTTTTCTCTCTCAGTTTGAGGACCCCGCCGTCGTCGGCCCCTGCACGGTCGAGTTTTTCTTCCCGAAGGAGTGCCTCTACCCCTCTCGCGCCCCCCTCGTCTCCTTCACCGCAATGTACCCCCGGCCTTCCTGGTCATTTGTTCCGTACCCTCCCGACGCCCTCGTTTCGCAGCTCCCTTCCCCCCCGGGCCCGCCTCCATGCCACCGTTCGCCTCGCCGAGCAGGCGGTCGCTCAGGTACCCCCCCCCTCTCAACATCCTCCGTACCCTCCGTGACGCCTGTACCCCCCTCTCCAGGCGGGGGTACCCGTCGTCTTCTCGCTCGTCATGTTCCTCCAGTCCTCCCTCCCCATGATCCTGGCCGGCGCGAACGTGCGCACGCGTACCCCTCTAATCCTATCCCGCCCTTTCTCCTCTTCTAAAACATCTCCCCCCCCCCTTCCCCTCCCCTCCCCCCCGCAGGGCGAGCCGGCGCTGCCGCCGATCCCGCGGGCGCCGTCGCCGCCGGCGCCGCCGGCGCCGGGCACGGGCGCGGCGGCCCCAACCCTCAACAAGGACGGCACCTTCAAGTGCGCCCTCTTTGAAGCTCTTTTTAGGCTCTAAAGCTCTTTAAAGCTCTGAAGTTCGTTAAAGCGGCCTCTTTTAAAGGTCAAAAGCTTTAGAGCTTAAGGAAGCTAAGTGAGCCGGAGCTCTCTCATCGAAGGCTCTAAAGCTCTTTAAAGCTCTGCCTCGTTGCCCCTCTGACTAGCTCTTCTTCCCTCGTCCTCCTTCCCTCCCTGAAGCTCCAAAGCTCTTTAAAGACCTAAAGTTCTTTAAAGCGGCCTCTTCGAAGCTCCAAAGCTCGTTCGAGCTCTGCCTCCCCACCAGCGCCTCTTAACTAGTTCCTCTTCCCTCTTGCAGGTGCGTGACGCTGGAGGTGGACGCGGAGACGTCGGAGGAGATCCGCCGCAACATCCGCTTCAAGGAGCAGCAGGTCCGCCGCCACGGCCCCCGAGTCCGCCCCCCGCCCCGCGGAGCTGGGGAAGGTCCAAGCAAGCAGGCTAGCCTTTTCGATGTGTCTCGAGAGGCGGTCCGCGGCCTACCCTGAGAGACGGGCGAGCCCTAGGGCGCTAGCCTGGGAGCCTAAGCCGGTGAAGGGCTTGGCTTCCTTCCCGCGAAGGCCTCGAGTCCGCCTCGGCTCGGCTCGGCCTGACGGGTTCGGGCGCGCAGCGGGCGGAGGAGGAGGAGGCGAAGAAGCGGGCGGCGGCGGAGGAGGAGGCCGTCGCGGCCGCCGCCGTCGCCGCGGGCAACGACCCCGCCGCCGCAGGTCCGCCGCAGGGAGGCTGGGCTGAGGCTGCGCCTGGGCCGCTTGTAGACCGCTCTCGCAAGCGTGTGTGGGCGAGTCTTCGTTCATCTGACTCGCGCCGGGGCGGCATGCGCAGTGGCGGCGCACAAGGCCTCCCTCGCCCGCGCCGCCGCAAAGGGCCGCGGCAAGGGCGGCGCCGGCGCCGGCGGCGGCAAGGCCGGCGGCAAGGGCGGCGCCAAGGGCGGCAAGGCGGCGGCGGAGGAGGGGCCGGCGGCCCCTTCGGCTGCCCCGGCCGCGCCTGCCGGATCGCTCAAGGCGGACGTGCCGAAGCCCCCGGCGCCGCCTGTGCTACAGGAGGGCGCCTCGGAGTCGTGGGAGGAGCTGGATAGCCCGGCGGCCGCGGTCGAAGCGGCGCCGCAGGCCGCGCCGGCACCCGCAGCGGCGCCGCCGGCCCCGCCACCGCCGGCCGACGACACGGCGAGCGTCAGCAGGTCCGCTGGGCTTCGTCTGCCTTGTTTTAAGGCCGTAGGAACGGGCGCCTTATCGACCTCGCCCCTCGCAGCGGCTCAACTGTGTACCGGGGCGCTGACAAGCCCGGGGCCGGAGGGGGCCGGCGGGCGGGCGGGGCCCGCCGGCGCGGCCGCCGCACGCGGCGGAGGACCCCGCGCACCTCGCGCGCCTGCGGGCGGCCGCCAAGGCCTGGTGCGCCCCCGCCCGCCCCTCCAGTTCCAGAGGTTACAATCCTAAAGAAGAAGCTAAGCTGAAGAAGAAAGCAACGACAACCGGAAAGCTAAGAACGAGGTAGAGATTACGCCCCTTTCGAGCCGAAGCTAGCTAAGGATCAGGCCAAAGCGAGCCGCGCCTTCCCTCTAACCGGCCGCGCGCTCGGCCCGGGCAGGGCGGAGTCCGGGGAGGGGTCGCGGGTGGCGGCGGCGCGGGGCCGCCTCCCCGCCGCCTCCTTCCGCTCGCAGGTCCTCGCCGCCGTCGCCTCCAACCAGGTGCCCCCGCCCCGCCCTTTGAAACCGCCCCGCCCCGCCCCGCCCCGCCTGTCCTGGCTGCTTGGAGGCCGCCTTCTCATCCTAAGCTCTCGCTGGTGTTGTTGGCGGCGCTCCCTCCCTCCCTGAGCCCTTGCCCTTGGGCGCGCAGGTTGTGCTGGTGCGGGGCGAGACGGGCTGCGGCAAGTCAACCCAGGTCCCCCCCGCCCCGCCCCGCCCGCCCGCCCTCGAGGCTAGGCGCCGCACGCCTGCGAAGCCCGGCCTAGCCTAGCGACGCCTCCTCCTCTTCTTCTCCGCGCTCACCTTCGCCCCCCCTCTACCCCCCGCAGGTCCCCCAGTTCATCCTGGAGGCGGCGCTGGAGGCCGGCGAGTACTGCTCCATCGTCTGCACCCAGCCCCGCCGCATCTCCGCCATCGGTCCGACACGCGCCCCGCCCCGCCCCGCGCCGCGAGGGGGCGGGCAGGGAGGGAGCCGGGGGAGTTTGAAGTACCCGTCTATTTGCATCCCCCCGAGCCCCTGCTGGGGGCTCGAGGGGCCTTCTGGGACGGCACTCGGCCCCGCGCCCCGCTTCCCCCCCCCCTCCCCCCCCGTACCCCCCGGTGCGATGCGACCCGGTCTCCCGTCGCAGGCGTGGCGGAGCGTGTCGCGTACGAGCGGGGCGAGAAGGCCGGCGCCACCGTCGGCTACCAGGTCCGCCCCCCGGGCCTCGGGTCCTTCTGTTCTATTCTTGATGGCGGCCCCTCGGGAATGAACCCTGGACCTAAGCTATCAAATCGGCGGCCCCTCGGCCATGGGGGCGGGATCTAGCTATGATTGATGGATGGCGGCCCCTCGGCCATGACCCCGGCGCCTGACCTCTTTTCTCCCTCTCCTGACGCCCGCCCGCGCCCCCCGCAGGTGCGGCTGGAGTCGGTGGCGTCGCGGGAGACGCGGCTGCTCTTCGCGACGACGGGCGTCCTCCTCCGCAAGCTCCAGTCCGACCCCCGCCTCGCCCGCTGCACCCACCTCCTCATCGACGAGGCGAGCGAGCCAAGCTCAGCTCTCTAGCTAGCCTGCGTCTTGCGTCTTCTAGCTGGCTTGCAGCCGAACTAGAAGTCGAAGCGGAGAGGGCGCGGGCCCTTGTTGCTCGGGCCCCCTCGACTCTCTAGCTTGCTTGCATCTTCTAGCATCTTCTTCTGAGCCGAGCGGCCGGGGGGCAGGTGCACGAGCGGTCGCTGGACAGCGACTTCCTCCTCGTCATCCTCAAGCGCCTCCTCCCCGCCCGCCCCGACCTCAAGGCACGCCCGCCCCCACCCCAAACCCGACATAGATCCAGCCCGAGCGAGCGCCTTCTTCGGGCAGGTGGTGCTCATGTCGGCGACCATCAACGCGCACCTCTTCTCCAACTACTTCGCCGGGCGCGCCCCGCCCGCCCGCCCCCCCCCCCCCCCCCCCCCCCCCCCCCCGCCGCCCGCCCGCCCGCCCGCCTCATCTGTCTCATCTCATCCTCTGTTCTCAGGTGCCCGGCGGTGGACATCCCGGGGTTCACGCACCCCGTCAAGGAGTACTTCCTGGAGGACACCCTCGAGTTCTGCGACGGGTGCGCCGCGCCCCCCGCCCCGGCTTCCTTCTGGATAGATAAATAGCAAAGTCAAGGAGATAAATAGCGAATAGATGGAAGGGAGAGCACTCGCCCCGCCTTCCATTCGGCTTGCTCTTTCCGTGTCCATCTGGGTCTGATACCTTTGCTCCAGCTACGCGCTGGAGTGGCGCCCCTCGCGCAAGCGCAACCAGAGCCGCGCGGCGGCGGCCGCTGCCGCGGCGGCGGCCGGCGGCGGCGACGGGCCCGCGGCGGCCGAGGAGGCGACGTCCTTCGACGAGCTCGCCGAGGCGTCCGCCCAGTACAAGGTCCGAAAACCCCGTACCCCCTCACCTGAACTCACCTGAGCTCACCTTTTCTCTTTGTTGCGCAGGGGTACAGCGAGCGGACGGTCAAGGCCCTCGTGACCCTCTCCGACAACGAGGAGCAGGCGAGCGGGAGCCGCGCGTCCCCCCTACGCGCGGGTGTACCCCTCTGCTCACCGATTCCGTACCCCCTTACCCAGATCAATTACGACCTCGTCGAGGCTCTCGTCATGAAGGTGCCGACCCCCCCCCCCCCCCTCCCCCCCCTCCCCCCACTTCTCCTAAACAGGTTTCTGACCCTGTATCCCCCTTCCCCAGATCCACACCGAGGAAAGCGAGGGGGCCATCCTGATCTTCCTCCCGGGCATCCAGGAGATCCAGGTACCCCTCTCCACGTGCAGAGAGAGCGCCTGTAGAGCCGCCTCCTCCGCCCCCTAACCCTCCCGCCTCGCTTCAGGCGGTGCACGAGCGGCTGCGGGGCGTGCGGGGTCTCCTCCTCCTGCCCCTCCACTCCACCCTCGCCAGGTCCGCGCCCTCCCGCCTTCAAAGCGGCGGTCGCCGCGCGGCTGAGGGCGGCGGGGCGCAGCTCGGACCAGAAGCGGATCTTCGAGCGGGCGCCGCCGAACACGCGCAAGGTCGTCATCGCCACCAACATCGCCGAGACGTGCGTGGACCACATGAGCCATCGCAAATCGTCTAGGGAGCGGCGGCAGGGGGCCGGGCGGGGCGGCGGAGGGCCGGGCGCACTAGAAGCTCAAGCGAATCAGTAGAGACTGGATACCTTGAAGCCGAGGCCGAGGCCGATGCTGAGAGGCGGGGCGGGGCCGGGGCGGCAGGTCGATCACGGTGGACGACTGCGTGTACGTCGTCGACGCCGGCCGCGTCAAGGAGAACCAGGTACCCCGCCCCTCCCTACCCGCCCTCCTCGGTTCCTAGAGAAACTAGGAGAACCTATAGCTAGGAGAGAATCAGGCGCCCCGCCCTCCTCACTCTCCTCCGTCTCCTCCATCTTCTGACCGGGCGGGCGGGGGGCAGTACGACGCGGCGACGCGGCTGACGGCCCTCGTCGAGACGTGGGTCTCCAAGGCGCGCCTTGGACGATCCCCCACGAGAGCCGTGCCATACCAGACGGACGGGGCTGACCGCCCCTGCCCGCAGGCGTCGGCGAAGCAGCGGCGGGGCCGGGCGGGGCGCGTGCGGCCGGGGCGCTGCTTCCGGCTCTTCACGCGGCGGCGGCACGAGGCGATGGCGGAGCAGCAGCTGCCCGAGATGCTCCGCGTGCCCCTCGAGCAGCTCTGCCTCCAAATCGAGGTCCGTGACTTCGGGTAGACAGAGAGGCTGGCCGGCATCGCTGATTCGGCCCTCCCCTCGCCCCCGCGCAGGTGCTGGGGTACGGGGACCCGCAGGCCTTCCTTGGGGAGGCCCTGCAGCCCCCGCCCCGCGAGCAGGCGCGCCGCCGGCGCACCCCCCTCTTTCTCCCCCCCCTCCCGCTCTTGGCGACGGGGGCGGCAGGTGGAGGCGGCGGTGATGGTCCTCAAGGAGATCGGCGCCCTCAACGCGTGCGCCGCGGCCCGAGACAGACAGACCAGAACAGCGAGGCACTAGATCGAAAGAGGGACATAGACGTTGGACGCAGGGCCGCCCCTCGCACTAGCGCCGGGCCTCCTGCGGCCTCCCCCCTCTCACGCGCCTCCGCGCAGGGAGGGGGGCGCGACGCCGCTGGGGCGGCACCTGGCGTCGCTGCCGGTGGACGTGCGCGTCGGCAAGATGCTCCTCCTCGCCTCCGTCTTCCAGTCCGCCCGCCCGCACCTTCCTTTCCTTACAAGGAGATCCTTTATAATAGAGATAGAGACCCAGCCCGATAGATTAATAACAATAGATCCTTTATGATAGAGATAAAAAAAAACATCCTTCATTCCTTCCGTCCTTCCTCGCCTCCGTCTTCCAGTCCGCCCCCTTTGCTTTGCTTTGCTTTGCTTAAGATAAAGAGATGGATAAAGAGACTTTCCAGACCGGAGGCTGGATAAAGAGATAGATAGATAGATAGATCCTTTACTCCTCCCGTCCTTCCTCCTCGCCTCCGTCCTCCAGTCCGCCCGCCCCTCCGCCCGCCCGCCCCCTTTATAGGGAGGTCCTTTACGAACAAGATAGAGTCCGCCCGCTTTACCATAGAGGGAGATCTTCCAAACCGCCCCCTCCGCTTGCTTATCCGCTCTAAGAGTTCATAATAATAGAGTTCGGATGGATAGATAGATAGATCCTTTCATCATAGCAGATATTTAGATAGATAGATCCTTTACTCCTCCCGTCCTTCCTCCTCGCCTCCGTGTTCCAGTCCGCCCGCTTTGCTTTGATTTGCTCGCTGCTTTACCTGCTCGAAGAGTTCATAATCGTAACTATAAACTAAGTTCAGAGTCTTAATTATTAGCTAAGCCGTCTTCCAGTCCGCCCGCCCGCCCCCTGCGCTTTCCTCCGCTGTGCTCCTTCCCTATCTGACGCCGTCGCCCCGGCCCCGGCAGGTGCGTGGACCCGATCCTGACGATCGCGGCGGGGCTCTCCTCCCGCTCCCCCTTCGTCGCCCCCCTCGAGAAGCGCGACGAGGTGCCCCCCGCGCCCGCGCCCGATGGATCGAGAGCCCCGGCTGCGAGCTGCAGCTGCAGGAGTCCAGCTGCCTTCCGCTTCGATTCAAGCTTCCTAGCTTCCTAGAAACATCTTAGGCTTCCTAGCTCGCTCTTACCAAAGCTCTTATCTCACCGCTTGCCCCTCATCTCATCCCGCCCGCCCTCCCCGTCGCCCTCAGGCGAACAAGGCGAAGCGTGGGATGGCGGTGGGGCGCTCGGACCACCTGACGACGCTGCGGGCCTACAACGGCTGGCTCGACGCCCGCTCCCAGGGCCGCGACGACGCCTACTGCAACGAGGTCGCTCGCGTTACTTGCTTGGCATATATAGCCACAAGCCATTAGCATATATAGGCACATTAGCATTAGCCATTAGCTAGACGAGGGCGGACTCGGAGTTGGCTGGGGCCGGGCCGGCGCCAACCGCATGGCCTACCTAGCCTAGCTTGCGCGCTAGAACGCCTCGAACCATTCCGCGTGCTTCCCGGTCGACGCGCTCGGCCTGACTCGTCTCGCCTCTCGCGCGGCCGGCGGCGCAGCACTTCCTGTCGCGGCAGACGCTTCGGACGATGAGCGACCTGCGGCACCAGTTCGCCGACCTCCTCCGCGACATCGGCTTCGGTGCGCCCCCGAAGCCACTCCTTCGCGCGCCCGGGCGCCGTGGGCTTTCCAGGCTTCCCGAACCGGCGCCTCTCTGTCTCGCTCGAGAAGAAGCCTGGGCGCCCTAGACTCGCTGGGCGCCCCGGGCTTTCCAGGCTTCTTTACACCGCCGATGACCGGCTCACGGGGCGGGGCCGGGCGCGCAGAGGCCAAGGGCGCGCGGGCGAACGCGCAGGCGAAGAACGTGAAGCTGGTGCGGGCCCGGCCCCGCGCTCGCCCGCCGCCAAGAAACCCTTTGTTGAAAATGGCCCAAGCGACGGCCTCGTTGCGAGAATTCAAACGCGGCCTAGAGATCTGACGTGATCTAGAGAAAAAGATGACCTAAGCTTTCACGACATTTCCCAAGAGGCCCTAGAGACGGCCCGGGGCCCCGCCCCCCCCCCCCCCTTCTCGCCCCCCCGCCCGCCGCCCCCCCCCCCCCCTCCCCCCGCCCCGGGTCCGACCACCGCCGGGCCGCGCAGGTGCGGGCGGTGCTGGCGGCGGGGCTCTACCCCAACGTCGTCTCCGTCGAGCTCCCCGAGACAAAGGTCCGCTCCCCCCTCCCCCCCGCCCCCCGCCCCCCGCCCCTCCCCGGCCCGCCCCCTCCCTCCCTCCATCCGCCCCGTGCATTTGCTTGCTAGAATCCTGCGAGGGGTCCGCCCTGTGCGTGGACTGAAGAGACCGCAATTATCCGCCCCGCCCATTCGCTCCCCGCCGTCTAACCCCTGCCCCCCCCCCCCCCCCCCCCCCCCCCCGCAGTACGCGGAGACGGCGGGGGCAGCATGGCGAAGGACCACAAGGCGCGGGAGATCACCCACTCCACCAAGCACGACGGTCCGCCCCGCCCGCCCGCCCGCCGCCCTCGACCCGCCCGCCCGCCGCCCCCGGCTCCTTGCGGCCCGGCTCGAGCCTGACGCCGCCGCTCCCCGCGCGCCGGCAGGGCGGGTGCACCTGCACCCGGGCTCGGTCAACTTCGCCTCGACCGACTTCGAGTCCCGCTGGCTCGTCTTCCTCGAGAAGGCGCGCGACCCTAACCCCCCCCCTCCCCCTCGTGCCCCCTCTTCGTTCGCTGATGCAGGCGCGCAGGTCAAGACGAACAAGGTCTTCATCCGCGATTCCTCCATGGTCCCCCCCCGCCCACCCCCCACCCCCCCCCACCCCCAAAAAAAAGAGCTCCCGCGGCCGGCACCGCTGCATGGCCCCGCCACCTGCACCGCCGCGGCCGCCTCCTCCTCCCTCCTGACATCTCGCCGGTGCAGGTGTCGCCGTTCGCGCTGCTGCTCTTCGGGGGCCCCATCTCCGTCGACCACCAGCGCGCCGTCGTCGCCGTCGACGGCTGGGTGCGACGCGAGCGGCCCCACTCCCACCCACCCGCGTCTCGTAATCTGGAAACGATAGGCCCCTGAACTAAAATCTTAAACCTCCTAAAATCCATCTCGTACCGGTTGCTGAGCCCGTCGCGCTGCAGATCGAGTTCCACGCGCCGGCGCGGGTGGCGGTGCTGGCGCGGGAGCTGCGGGCGTTGGTGGACGAGCTGCTGGAGCGCAAGCTCGCCGAGCCGCGCACCGACGTCGCCGCCTCGCCCGTCGTCCGCGCCATCACCCAGGTCCTCTCCCAGGAGTAGGGGCGGGGGGGGCTCGGGGGGGCCTGGGCCAGGGGGCGTGTACGTGTGAAGTGAGTTGAACCATGTCGACGTCGACAGCGGATCGAACGCACTTAGAACTCTTGCACTGAACCCCCACCACACCACACACACACACACACACACACATCCTTTACCCAACAAACAACACACACACATCCACAAGTTGCAATAGCTGATCGCGAGTCGATTTACATCAGATCTAGAAGCGCTACAGCTCACGAGGCTGCGAGCACATATCTGCAGGAACAACAAAATTGATGGTCGTCCTAGAAGATCGTCGATTGTGTGCATGCAGGTGTGCAGGAATACACTGAACTCGAACTAGTACTACCGTTGGTCTATTCGTCATGATGAGGCTGCAGCTGGTCAGGATTTGCAGAGGGTCCACTAACATGAGGGCGATGCCGGACGTTCTTCGCGATCGATGGGTCACCATACGCGAACGCGTTGTAGTTACTGTCTATGATGGCCGGGGCTGGGGGTAGCCTTGCATATGTTCCGGCACCTTCAACGTCGACCGGTGCGATCGATGAGGATGGCTTGATCTTGCCGTTGTGCATATTGCCACGCATATGGAGAGGACAGTTGGCGATCTCGTACACTCGATATTCATCCTTGTATTTCATTGCCGTCTGTATCTTGAGACGCGTAAATTCCGAAGCCAACTCATCGCGAACCTCGTCTACCATGAAAATTAAGCACGCGATTATTAACATCAGCCGGCTGGTAACGAACCATTTGAGGCAAGGAGACTGCATATCTCGCCTTTGTATATCATGATTGCTTCTTTATTCTTGCCGGCCAGCGCATTTGAAATCCCAGATTCCCTCGCGTTCAGCGATGGATTCACCCAAAAATTATTCACAGCAAGCAGGAGGACCAGCGCCGCGGACTCTGCGATGACGAGGACGGCAAGATTGTTCGATTTGATGTACAGCTCGTTTACAAGCCGCTTCTCCTCCTTGACAGGTCTCCCGTCAGAGTCGCACCTGCCGCCGGCCAGTTGAAGGTGAGTATTTGCATTGTCGCCGGACAATAAATATTAGCTGCAGCGCTAGCGCATGCGAATGCGCACTCTGTAATAACTTCTTGAGTTTCGAGTTTGGTTAACGAATTGGGTTACACATAAAGAAATACAAATTTAAATCCCTCCGCTACGCGCTTCGCGCTTCGCTCCTGGATTTAAATTTGTATTTCTTTATGTGTTTTTCTTAAATAAATTTGTATAATTAATCGATAAATATGTATTTTCATGTTAATAAATATGTATAAATTAATCGATAAATATGTATTTTTATATTAAATTTTAATAATCTCGATTAAACAATTGATATAATATCGATTAATTTATTGATATAAACGCGATTAATATGTATTTTATGCAAATTTGATATAATCTCGATTGAAGGAACATAAATTTATGATATAATCACGATTGATATAATCACGATTGAAGTAGTCCACCGCCCATTCTATCGGAAATCGCAAAAATTCACACAGAGTTGCATTATGTCCAATTGAACAATCGATGAAATATCGGTTGAAAATAATTCACTCGTTACTGCATTATGTCCAATTAAACAATCGATGATATATCGGTTGAAAATAATTCACTCGTTACTGCATTATGTCCAATTGAACAATCGATGAGATTGCAGCGTATTTTGTTGGAAGAGATGGTTACTGCATTATGTCCAATTAAACAATCGATGATATATCGGTTGAAAATAATTCACTTGTTACTGCATTATGTCCAATTAAACAATCGATGAGATATCGGATGAAAATAATTCACTCGTTACTGCATTATGTCCAATTAAACAATCGATGAAATATCGGATGAAAATAATTCACTCCTTACTGCATTATGTCCAATTAAACAATCGTTGAGATTGCGGCGTATTTTGTTGGATTAGATGGTTACTGCCTTATGTCCAATTAAACAATCGATGAGATTGCGGCGTATTTTGTTGGAAGAGATGGTTACTGCATTATGTCCAATTAAACAATCGATGAGATTGCGGCGTATTTTGTTGGAAGAGATGGTTACTGCATTATGTCCAATTAAACAATTGATGAGATTGCGGCGTATTTTGTTGGAAGAGATGGTTACTGCATTATGTCCAATTAAACAATCGATGAGATTCGGTTGAGATTTTTACTGTATCAAAAATGACCCCAGAGTTGCATTATGTCCAATTAAACAATTGATAAGATTGGATTCTGTTTTTTACTGTATCAAAATTGTGTTTCAAGTGTAACATGTCCAATTAAACAGTCGATAATCAATGTGTAACAGGTGAATCCCAAGGTGTAACGGGTGTAACAGGTAAATCCCAAAGTTTTGGATTTTTCATCTCCTATGAGGAAAGTTTGGGAAACACCTGTTACACCTGTTACATGACACTATAATCAATGTAAGGAATCGAATATATTAATGCTTTGTTTGATAGATGTAACAGGTGAATCCCAAGGTGTAACAGGTGTAACAGGTAAATCCCAAAGTTTTGGGTTTTTGGCCTCCCTAGGAGCGAAGTTTGGGATTTACCTGTTACACCTGTTACACCTGACGATATTCAATAAGACATGTTATATTTCTTCAAAATCTCAGTGTGATTAACTCGGAAATCGCGCTGCTATCTGCTTCTCCGCTTTCTCCAACCCTGAAAAGATCTCTGTTATTCTCTCATCTATCAATTTAGATATTACGGAGGTCTTACTTTGCGCTTCGGTTCCGCAAGTGAATACATCAATCGCTAACATTCCTTGGTCAGAGTAACAATGAGCGGTGCAATGGCTCTCATCAAGAAGTAATACCATCGCAAAACCCGGTGGCGAAACACCACCATCGAAAATCTCGCAATGCTTGTGAACAACTCGGATACCTTGCTCTTGTATAATAGATTGTAAAAATTGCATTAACCACGTTGTTGTGGTCTCCAAGTTTTCCAATCCCACCATCAATGGATGATTGAACTTGTAATCTAACATTACATGGGAACCGCGATGATTCATTTATGAATTATATAGAAAAATAAAAAACGAAATTGGTAGGATGCGAACCATCTTAGCGAAAGTATTTCCGTATGAGTTGGTCGATATCATAATGCTCCATTATCATAAGACATGTCCGAATTGCTTTGATACTTGCATAATAACCAAAGGTAAATGCGGAAAGATGCTCATTTCTCTTTCGAAACTCTAATCAAAATATAACATAATCGGTTTCTCTTCTATTACGATTCCCCATGTAGTCTTTTTTCTGTATGCATGAGAGTGTTTCTTAGAACACTGTCTACATCCTGACCCCTTTATATGGTTAAATCCATAAGTCTGAAAGACTTTATTACATTGCAGGCATCTCACAGATACCTTCTCTTGCGCCTTTTTATAGACAGTTTCGGTGTAATCAAACTTATCAAGTCCATGAACCATTATCGCAGACTCAATAAATCTCCTTGTTTTTTCATCCATTCCTCTATATATACCGTAGATTTATGGTAGCGGATCGCTACCGCCGATGGATTATAGAGATTTGTGGTTAGATATTGACCATAGCGGTTTCCTCTTGCGATTGCATCGTTTCTTTCGGCATACATAATAACCGTGAATGTTCCTTGTTGTGTTGCCCTAATTATATATTCATCATCTTGCGTATCCAAAAGAGGCAATGAATGGAAAGCAAGACCAAAATTATCGACGGGGACTACTTGAACTGTAATACGTGGTCTTGCTACATCGGTTCTCCTACATAATGCATAAATATCCGCAGGTAGCTTTTCGGTATATCTGTAATGGTTTCCCAGCGGTTCTATTATGTCAATTACGGCAGTTTGCAGGTTTATTATAATCGTGTTTATTTTAATAATGTAAGGTTCATTCATACCCGGGCAATACGTTCTAATTCTCGTGTTTTCATCATCAGGATTGGGTTGGTCATTTACGATTAGAGGCGCTCCAATGATACCACCAACTCTTAGTCCGTCCCCAATATAAGCGCCTCCGGATCTACATTTAATTGCGCCCTTCTTGCTTCGTAAGCAAAGTTGGTAACCTTATTATCATCATTGTAACTGTCGGGATCTCCATAATGAGCGTTGAAGTTCGCATTTGTTACAAGAAGTCTCGTTGTTTTCACCACTCCACTGTTGGTGTCACATCGCAACTCTCTCAGTCTCAGCATATGAGTATCACCGAAGGTATTGAGAGTTGGTGCGATTTCTGTGGATTCGAGACCATCGATATTATCGATAATAGCATGCTGTAATACGTGGTTTGCGGGCGCAGCTAACGATAGTTGCGCAGTTAAGATGCGTTCAGGTGGTGCAGGTGCAGCCATTTAATATATCGAAACATAATTATGGGACGGGATCTTCGGGGTATGGTTCATTATAGAAATTCGATAGTTGAGCATCGGGATTTATGCAGTTAGCAACAGCCCATGCCGCCTCATCATTACGATATCCATAAATCATAATATCATAACCTCCAACCTCAGATGCCCAAAAATCAAAAGTGTTGGGTTGTGTTGCAGGATTTCTTATAACCCATCCACGCCCTCCATGACCTACCGCTTGAACAATGAATGTATATCCTTCTACACCTCCATTCTGAGAGCGACACATGGAGTAAATCGCTTTCGGTAAAAGTTGATCAGCCATTTTCCAAGGTCCGTCAATACCTTGGGGTTGGGTAGCATCATTTATATTTACATTTGCTCGTATGATAGCAAAAGCATATGGGGAATCTCCACATGGAAGAAACATACGCATTCGTTGGGGATTATCTGCATGTTCAGGTAAGGTGTCCGGAATATCGTTAAACGCAGCAGAAGAGCCAAGCATTCCGGATACTCGGCATCCACCACCAATAACAGCGCCTCCTGATCGGATAACGGCGGCGGCTCGCGTATTGTCGAATTGGAATGCTTTGATATCTACACCATACGCATCGGGTTCTCCGTTTGCTGATTGAAAATTCGCATTTGTAACCAATAATTGAGTTGTTTTTACCACACCCGAATTCTTATCGGCTCGTAGTTCTTTTACGCGAATCACACTGTTTTTATCGAACGCATTTCCTGAGTTTGCGCGTTCTGTTGATTCCATACCACGAATCTCATCGGATACTTCATGTTGTCTGAAATGAATTGCGGGCGCACCCAATGCGTAAACCGGTAATTGGACTCGGTTGTATTCACCCATTGCTTCTTTTACTAAGAAGATTAGAAAAATAAAGCGATCTGTGAGTTAATTATGGTATACCATGACATGTCCAATGGATAGTGCATGTGATACTTCGACTTTCAGATAGAGTAGGGGATGCTATGAATGTCACATAGATTGTTGTGTAGTTAGCTGTGGAGTTTGAGATTCCAATTCTAAAATCTACATCCCCTGGGTTTGTTGCAGGAGTTCCTTGAAGTGTGGCATTTACAACAGGTGTCTGAGTGTAAAAAGGTGGGTCCCAATATAAAACATATGCATGCTGTGTTGTTTGACCCGCGCTTATAACACCACTTGTGGCTTGATATTTTCCTGATTTGAAACGTCTTTCTATATCATACCAAGATGGAACTTGGCTGATTGTGTTTGTGGTTCCTGCATTCATCGCATAAAATGCTCTTGCATAAGCATTTCCACGACAGAGCAGTGTTTTATCATAAAAGTTTGCGGAATTGTGGAAGAACCATGTTTCTTGGTTTGTGGGTGATGCAGGAGTTACTATTGAACCCGATCCTACATACATAGTATTATTTGCTGTGATCGTATTGGCTGTGAATGGATCAAAAGAAGGCAAATCTGAGATTTCTGATTTAGTGTGAGTATGGGCAAAATCTGTAATATTTGCCTTTGTGTGAGTATGTGCAAAATCTGTGATATCTGCTTTGCTGTGTGAGTGAGGACCGACAGATGTTGAAGCTGTTGGTTTTCCGAAGATATTATCCCAATGACAGTAACCACTGTGTGAAGTTACAGCAGGGTTTTTGCTCCATCCAACAGCAATTGGACCGGGTAAATAAATTCTTCCTTTCTGTCCATGAACACCAACTTTGGTTAGTCCTTCACAATTTATTCCAACATACTGTTTGAATTCCTTTGATGGGTCGATTGCAGTAGAATAGGCATTTACTCGTAAATATGTATACACAGTTGTTGGAGGATAAATTCCCACCACATCAAAGTATCTACAATTGTAATGACAAGCATAATAGATATAACAAGATTTCATTCCTGTTGGACATTCCAATACATTTTACAGCTACTACAATCTTCATCAGAAGCAGCCCATGTGTTCGCCCAAGTATTTGTGTCCCCTGTCAATATTCCTCCGTTGTAATTTCTCCAATCACCTGTGCGATCTGTGGAAATAATACTTGTAGCGTCAAAATTTGTGGGCGCTGTGTATGTTGGCTTGTTAATTAAATCATCATAATTTCCGGTTGTCGCAACAGTTGCAAATGTTGGTTTGTCTGTAATATCATTCCATAAATGAGTGTGAGCTGTTGCCGGAAATGTTAATGGTTTTTCTGTTATACTACTCCAAGGGTGTGTATGAGCATCGGGCGGAAACAGCAAAGGTTTATTTGTAATACCTATCCAATCATGAGTATGAGCAGCAGGTGCAAATGTTAATGGTTTGTCTGTGATGTCCGCCCATAAATGAGAGTGAGCAGCAGGAGCAAATGTTAACGGTTTGTCTGTGATGTCCGCCCATAAATGAGTGTGGGCAAAATCAGTAATTTGAGACTTTGTGTGAGTGTGAGTAGTAGGAGTGAACGCTAACGGTTTGTCTGTGATGTCCGCCCATAAATGATTGTGGGCGAAGTCTGTTATTTGAGACTTTGTGTGAGTGTGAGCATCAGGAGCAAAGGTTAATGGTTTACCTGTAATGGTTGTCCATGCATGAGAATGAGCATCAGGAGCAAAGGTTAATGGTTTATCGGTGATGTCGTTCCATAAATGAGAATGGGCAGCAGGAGCAAAGGTTAACGGTTTGTCTGTGATGTCATTCCATAAATGAGAATGGGAAAAGTCTGATATTTGGTCTTTTGTGTGAGTATGAACATCAGGAGCAAACGTTAACGGTTTGTCTGTGATATTTGACCACGCAGGTGTGTGGTTCTGTATCCAACCTTGAACCACATTTGATGTGGTATAGTTTGGAATGCTTGCATTTGAAGAAACGATTAAATTTCTAATATGAACATTTTCAGCAGAAATGCGTAGATTATCAGGAATAACGATTGTTTGCTTTTTTGGAAAGCCAAAATAATCTTGCATATAATATCTCACTTTTTGCCTTTCATCAAATGTCAATGCTCTGTTGAATATAATATATTCCCCTACTGCCGTAATGAAATAGGCAACACCCATCCTACTAAAAGTGGAAGGTGGAAGATAATCCACTTCTGTAATGACTGTGCCTAAATCTTGTCCGTTAAATCCGAAAGTGCAGACATTTGAAGAAACTGTAAAGTCCCAATGATTCGGCGACAACTCAGAATACGATGTGGGATAATTTAAGTGTGCTGCTGGGTAAGTCACACCATTGCTTGTATAAGAATGTATACCCATACTGCTACCTGTTGTCCCAAAGGATACTTTATTAGTTCCATCTGGTGAACTAAAATTTAAGAGATCTACCCACGGTCCCCAAAATCTATAAGAACCTGCAAAGAAGATGGTGATACCTTTTGACCAATCCACAGTTACGGGATACGGCATTCCAAATTCCCGGCTTGTATATGAATAAGTAGGTTGTTGGGCAATGTTTCGGTTATTGTAATCAGATCTCAATTGAGTTATTGTGTTGTATCCTGACCATGGGAAGGTTACCCGGAAATAAAGGGAATTGCCGTAGTTGCTCTATTTGCAATAAAGGCGTGACTGATGTTTATGCCGACAGGGACAACATCTAATCTTATTGTTAAGAGGCAATCTGGTATGGCAAAAGCGGGGTCTGTATTAGAAGTAACAGGATAATAGGGTGCGTCATAGTATACATCAATGTTTGTATTTTTGTCTCCAATTTGAATTTTTCCTATAACATTCAAGTTGGATGAAATCGTAAGATTTGAGGAAATTGTTCCTCCTGTGAGAGGCAAGTAATCATGAGTGTGCGCAGAAGGGGCAAACGTTGATGGTTTGTCTGTGATGTCATTCCATAAATGAGTGTGGGCAAAGTCTGTTATCTCTGACTTTGTATGAGAATGGGCGAAATCTGTAATTTGAGACTTTGTGTGAGTGTGCGCAGAAGGAGTAAACGTGAGCGGTTTGTCTGTGAGATCTGCCCATAAATGGGTGTGTGCAAAATCTGTAATCTCTGACTTCGTATGAGAATGGGCAAAATCTGTTATTTGTGATTTTGTGTGAGTGTGCGCAGAAGGAGTAAACGTGAGCGGTTTGTCTGTGAGATCTGCCCATAAATGGGTGTGTGCAAAATCTGTAATCTCTGACTTTGTGTGAGAATGGGCGAAATCTGTTATCTCTGACTTTGTGTGAGAATGAGCATCATGAGCAAAAGTTAATGGTTTATCTGTGATATTTGACCACGCAGGTGTGTGGTTCTGTATCCAACCTTGAACCACATTTGATGTGGTATAGTTTGGAATGATAGCATTTGAACCAATGTGTAAGTTGTTTAGATAGAGATAATTTGCTGATATTCGCATATTATCAGGATAGTAAAGAGGTTGAGTTATAGGAAATCCATACATCTGCTGAATATAATACCTCACCTGTTGCTTCTCAATCTCGGTCAAGGCTCTATTGAAAACAAGTAGTTCTGCAAACTCTCCCCAATATTTGCAGGTCCTAAATTATTAAATGATGATGGTGGAAGCCAGTTACCAGCAACAGTTCCTAAATGCTTCCCATTCATTGAATATGATATGCTGTTTGAAGTAATGGTTGTGTCCCAGTATGCAAATTTGTAATTTGCATATTCCTCATAAGGCATATAGACAGTTGGGAGATTACTATATGTTGGTGTTCCATATTGCATGTTAACCCCATCAGCAACATGGACATATCTATTCATGCCCCATTTGCAAACAGGTGGGTTCACAAACCAATCTATGTGTGTGCCATACCTTACTTCATGCACATTATAATTAAACACGCCAAACACTGCATGGACCAATGTAAGTGACCTCACACTACACACACTAAATATTGTTATTCCCTCACTCCAATCCACAGTATCATTTCTGTTTGAAAACAAATGAATGGATGAATTGGGGTTGTCAGATGCTTTCAAAGTAAGTTGGTTATTTAGTAATGGATTTATTTTATAGTATGATTCCCGTGAGGAACCAGTCATAAAAAATTGTGGAATGAATGGAACAGCCAATGTTGCTCGGTTGGTGATCGTTGTTCCATGCCCATTTTGTAGATGGGCATAGCCAGATGGTTTTGCAGCTATAAGACAATTCGGAATTGTAAATGCAGGGTCAGTGTTGGATGTGATAGGATAATAGGGTGTGTCATAAGTCACATCTAAAACCGTCCCATGAGTTCCTAATTGAATGTTGCTTGACACTTTGAGATTACCCGAGATGGTAAGATTACTTGACAGTGTCCCTCCTGTGAGAGGTAAGTAATCTGATATCCATTCCTGAACCACATTTGATGCTGTTAAAGGTGCTATCCACTCTTGAACCACATTCGATGCAGTTAATGGCGCAATCCACTCTTGAACCACATTCGATGCTGTTAAAGGTCCAATCCATTCCTGAACTACATTCGATGCAGTCAATGGTGCTATCCACTCTTGAACTACATTCGATGCCGTTAAAGGTGCTGTCCATTCTTGAACCACATTAGAAGAAGTATAATCACTCTCTATGTTATTTATTCTTGTTGCAAGTGCGGCATCCTCAGTTTGGAGTGCTGTAATTGCCTCTTGTTGTGTATAAATACTCTCTTCCAAGCTATTTGTTTTTTCTTGAAGGCTCATAGTCGATACTGTGCCTGAGGTTGATGTAGTCATAATAACGTTCGTCGCCAAGAGGGTGCCGGTTACTTTAAACTCATTAGTTCTAACAAGAATCTTGTTGTTATCCAATGGATATGGATTTAAAGGGTCTTCCGGAAAACCGTATTTTTGCTGTAAATACCATCTAATATTTTGTAGTTCTGTATCTGAAAGGGTTCTACCATAACAAAGGAGTTCGCATAAATCGAATTTTGAAACGCTATCACCCACATGTATTTTATTGACATCTTGGCGTGGATATCTTGAATCGGCAGGAACAGATATTGTATCTCTATGTTTTCCATTTACACCAAAATGAACAGTTGTGCTTGTTACTCGAATATCGAACATTGTCCAAGAATTCCCTTCTGTTGTTGATATTGGAATGCTCACTAAATCGTAGCCATTCTTATTGACATTCAAATACCCGCTTGTTTTAGTAATCAACCAACTGAGATTGTTTCCATTCACATGTGTTGAGCCGTCGATTCGTAAAACTGTTTCATTTGGAACGCTTGGTTTAAATCGAATGACAAATGAGACCGTAATTCCGCTGAAAGGAATAGTATCATAAAGAGTAGAAGTTTGATATTGATAATTGATGAATGAAAATGTGTTTGTGGTAGCCACCTGGTAGAACTTTTTACTATTTGGACCGAGGAAGCTGAAAGTAACACTGCCGTAACTAACAAGAGTGTTAACTACATTAATATAATTCCAAACTGAGCCGCCCCTTGCGTAATTTTTGAGTTCATAAACAAGCGCTCCACTCTTCCAATTATCAGAGTTTGCGTTAAAGTGAAGTAGGCAATCTGCTATTTCCCTTGGATTATATGTAGAGAAATCTTGGGATCCTCTCTCGAACTGATTTCCACTTAGGTGTATCTCTTTACCTACACTCAATGTATCATTGACTGTCAGATTACCTGTTATGGTTCCACCTGTGAGGGAAGGTAGTTACCTAACCAAGATTGGACAGTTGAAACTGCCGCCAAAGGAAGCAAAGCCGTAGCTAATTCGGTTCCATCTATGTAATTCTTGTTTTCTAAATAATCCTCTGTGACCACTCGTGATATTGTTTCGTTGTGTATGTTTTTTGCTGCTGCTCTCTGATTGATTTCCAAGACCCCTTGCTTATCAACATCATTATAATTGGTTTTAATCCACCCTATCTCACATTGCTTATAATCGTCTCGATCTCCAATTAAATCATCAGGTAAGAGCCGATCTCGACTAAATATTAACTTTGGTCTTGATCCATCAAGAGCGCTTACATCAGTAACGTTAATTTGGATTGCTGCATCTTTGTCTACAAAATTAATTGGATCGGCTGGAAGAGATGGGATAGGTGGTAATGTAACTGTCATCGGGATGTCATCTGGGTAGTAACTTGTTAGATAGATGCCCGGTTTATTCTGCATTACTCCAATACCTCCACCTGCTGCAACTAAATTAACTCGTGTAGGTGGTCTGATATATAATTCGCCTTCCATTGTGGTGCCTGCATTTATTCCGTGACGATTGACGTAATACGTATCTAACATTAATCTTTCCTCTGTGTCTATATTCTTATAGAGACTCACACCATGTAGCCCATCATTGACAGCATCACCTGCTGATGCGAATGTAGGTTGCTGGTCGATTTGGTTCCAATTGTGTCTATGTGGTGCTGGTGGAAACTCTTCTGGTGCATCGATTTGATCCCAAGTGTGTCTATGGTCTTCTGGTGGAAATTCTTCTGGTATTCCATCGATATCCTCCCAATCGTGTCTATGATCCACAGGTGGGAATCTATCAGGTTTGTTCTCTATTTCGTCCCAATCGTGAGCATGGGGATCAGGTGGATATGTTTGGGGTTTATTTCGGATGTCCTCCCAATCAACAATGAAATCAAATAGATCGGGTGCGAATCCATCAGGTAAAAGCTGTTCATCATATGGTTCGTAGCGATCGTATGTTATAAGGTTTGGATCGAAACCATCAGGTAACTCATTATCTTCTTCGAATCGTCGATCTTCAAGAGGTATAACGTTCACATCTGGTGCAAGAAGCTCTTCTGTTGGTGGTTGATACACTGTAAATACTGGTTTGTTTCGAACTTTTTCCCAACTCACGATATGTTGCCCAAATGCAACGTTCTCTTCTGCTGTATACTCTCTTCCTGGTTGCTTCTTTGGTGTAAGATCTGGCGGATCCCATGGTAGAGGAAACGGAACCGGAACAGGTCCGTAATGTTCGAATATTTCTCTGATAGTTTTCTCGCTTACAAGTTTCTCACCGTTTGCATACACGTTGCTACCGTGAATATTTCGCCACTGTCGGGTTCTAATACCAAGGTCTTTGGTATTTGTTTTCAAAGGTAGTAAATGCCTATCCATTTCGACAAGGTCGGGGTGTAAATGAATGGCTACTGGTTGACTGGGGCTACTGTCGACCGTGATTGAATCTTTTTCTTTGGAAGTATCCTGTGGAAGAGTGAAACCAAACAGTGCATTAGTTTCTGCATTTTCGACGATGTCCTTCGGATAAATACTGTTGGTGTGGCGAATCTGATTCTCTTCGCCATGTGGGGCTACCTGTAAAATCTGGGGAATTTGTGCAATCGTATTTGATCCTTCATTATAAATTCTCAAACCGCTACGATGAACTCCCTTCTCATCCTGGACGTTGAAAACCAAACGTCCGCTATCGAATCGTGTGGGAATATCGGGATGCGTTCCACTGGTTTTAAGTTTCCGTGGTCTCCTTCTGGTTGCCTTGATCTCTGCAACAGCGTTTTTTTTAACATTGCCCAAACTGAAAGCAATGCTAACATCTTCTTTATCAGGATCCGTTTGGTTCACCGATAAAGCATGAACCCGGGGATGAGTTTTCGAGGGTTTATCCGCGCTCTGATCAATAGAAGCCGACCCTTTAATGGTGATATTATCAAAGTTCACATGTTTTGGGTTCCCTTTACCACCACCTGATACTGTCTGTAAATTTGCTGGATAATTGAAACTCATCCTGCTTGCTCTACTTATACAGATTTATTAAATTTAAGATAAGTAAAGATGCCCCTAAAAGTCGTATTATCTTTGTCCGGAGGTGGCGCTCGTGGTATCATCATAACAAGATTGCTAAAAGAGATCGAAACAAGAACCGGTAAACGCGTGATCGATCTTGTAGATCTCGTAAGTGGAACATCCACAGGCGGTATTATTGCTATCGGTCTCAATGTGAAAAATCCCGAATTTCCCAATGAACCTAAACTAACTGCGACCGACCTTCACGATACTTACCTTTACCATCTCCCTTTGATCTTTGCGAATCCGCGAAACATCATAGAGAATGCCCTTTTTAATACGAAATACGACGTAACACCATTAGAGACAGCCATTCTCTCTGTGACTGGGGAAGCTCTCATAAAAGATTCACTAAAAGACGTGGTTATTACGACATTCGACACAGTGAGTATGAAACCCATTTTTATAGCAAACGATAACGATTACAAGACCATACCAAGTAAGATTGCGGCGCGATCCACCTCGGCTGCTCCGACATATTTTGCTCCTGTCGATTACGACGGGATGTGTCTAATTGATGGCGCAATATCAGGTAACAATAACCCAAGCGTTTGTGGTTACAGTCACGCGAAAAAGATATATGATAACGATGACGATATTATAGTTATTAGCATCTCGTGCGGTGAAGTAAATGAAACGGACGCATCAAACGTCGGTTATCCTTATGAGAACGTGAATACCTGGGGTATTCTCTCGTGGATTGCTTCCACCTCAGGAAGTCCATTAATCAATATGCTAATGGCTGCAAGTGAACTGTCGGCTCTTGAAAAGATGCAAGAGTTTTTACCATATAATGATGACCAAGGATATGCAAGATATTACAGGCTCTCTGTTCCGCTTCCAAAAGATATCTTAAACTCTCTCGATGATACCTCTAAGATTCCGGACATGATCGCGGCAACTGAAACGTATATTGAAGAAAACGACACCATGATTAATAGACTCTGCGACTTGCTCGTAACAAACTACGAGATTAAGAACCCTGTAAGGTTCTATATATCATCCACTCTGAATAACATACCCCCCATCGATGCTAATTGGTATCTTCTGCCGGATAATGCGTTTACCGCTTCATCTGCGAAATTCGGAAAGGAGGCATTTAAAGCCCGCCCATCATTAACTGGATGGGAAGCGAATGCATCCGCAATAAACGGAGTATGGGAAACGCCAACAGAGTATCTGCAAATAGCATTCCCATATACATATGAAATCGCTTCTATAATTGCATATGGTTCAGGTATAACGGCTGCGTTTATTAAAACTTTCAATGTTGCGACCTCGCAAGATGGGGTTTCATGGTCATTTATCAAGTATGAGGGTGTGAATAGAATGTTTGTATGTGAGAATATAAATAATGCTTATAACTCTGGGGATGTATCATATGCTATGGGGTTCCCACTTTCGGTAAACGATGTATTTTACATAGGTTATCCATTGAGAACACGATATATACGTATTTATCCATTGGTATATATAAATGCTCCGACTATGAGAGTCGATGTAACGGGCGCATTTATCAGAAATTAGAGTTTTTCAGTTCCATTTATTGCAAGTTTCTTTAATTCTCTTGTAATTTTATTTTTTTTCTTTAATCTGGCTTGTAATAGCGGTTCTTCTGGAACATCATCCGCTTTTCCGATGCCTTCCTTGCGAATCGCCGAATCGACCCGGGCTTCTTCTTTCGCTTGTTCGAGTGCATCCACTGTGGGCGCTTCGTGATACTCAACACCTTTGATAGGTAACAGTTCATGAAAAGCAAACCTCCCTTCGACCATTTCGCCGTTCGGGTTTCGCAACCGAAACTTGAAACCTTCGCGCCCTTCGACAGTATAGACGATTCGTGACCAATTGACACCTTGTTTAGCGAATGGGTTCTTTTCTATTCTCACTCTCACAAACATACCCTGTTTGATACCATCCAAGTAAGCAATCGACTTCTTGAACCTCTCATCTTCTAATCCGATAATCTCACGGTAATGATCTTCCGTCGTTTCTGCTGGTTTTCTCTTGGTTGCTGAGTGGATGGTATTATTATAGTTATACTCAATGTCTCCCAATACATCGAAGAATCGCGCTGTGTTGTTTGCTATGCAATAGTTCGTGATCAATCGTTTGATCTGCTTGTTAAACGCTTCGATTCTACCTTGGCTTCGATGATCTGCGACATCGCTTATCTGATGGTCTATGAACTTCTTAGCAAGGTAATTCGTGAACATGTTATTTGTGAACTCGCTTCCGCTGTCACTCTGAACGCGTGCGATAGGTCGAGGAACTCTTCGTTGTAGCTGTTCAAACGCCGCAAGCGCCGTAAGAGCGCTCTTATCTCTCATCGGAATGATGTAACCCGTGCGTAAGGTAGATTCCATCGCGGACATGAACGTATCGTATCCGTCGTTTTGGTTCTTGTATGCTGGGAAGAAGAGCAGATCGATTACGTAGGTATCGAGAGGTTGCCGAATCGGAATCATCGGATCTCTCTTTCTTGAAAGGGTCGGTGCGTTTATCTGAACGACTTCCTGTTTATCATACCATTCTCTCATCTTCTTGTAGTCTTCCTCTGGTAGTTCCTTTCTCATTGCCCCGAAACCTTTGTAACCTGTGCGCGGATCGTAAAACTTCTTCGCGATCTTCGATTCTTTCGTTACAGTCTCAGTAGGCAATGCCTCCGGGATCAGTTGTTTAACCATCTCCGACTTCTTTAAGATTCGTGTGTTCTTCTCTTCGACCGGAATGGTTATCGGTAGCATGTTCCCTTGGTCTTCTTTCATGCTCTTCTTTACGATTTTAGGAATGGGTCGCAATCCTATCTGTGCTGAGGGCATCTTTACTTTATTTTCAATATATTAATAATGGACGAGCCGGTTTGGACAGAACACCCGAAACCAAACTACTTTGCGATCGATCCAAATGACCCCGGTTTAAGGTGCATATGGTTGCTGCATCTGATCCGTGGTTTGCTGCTACTTGGAGATCGAAAAAATAAAAAGAGAAGTATTGAGCAAGTATATTAAAGACCAAATGGAATGCTGTGAATGCCGTCGGCTGATATCTTCCGTTTGCTATCGAGTTGGTTTAGAGCGACCCTTCTGCTCTCCAAGTCATATAAGTTGTGGTCTTGCCTTCGCTTGTTTGTTACTGATACTGTTTTTATGATGCCTTCGAACAGACATCTCTTAAAATCATCAAAATGAACCTCTTTCGAGGAAGTCCCCGACATCTTTACTCTTTCGTTGGTCTCAGTTCTGAAAGCATAGAGTTTCGATCTCAGACCCACATACTCCATGATCTTTGCATTTGGGAACTCATTTTTATATTTACCTGGAACCATGCGGTTTTTGATACTCACGAGAGGATGGGATTTATCGTAATTGCTCCTATCGAGATACTCACCTATCTCTTTCATATCTTCGTTCAGATTATTGGTTTTCAGGAAAAGACAGAACGAATCGGTATCGTGGAACAGTAATTTAGCGGTTTCCCACTTCTTCCTTACTACATCATAGAAGAACCGATAGTTATGTAGTTTCGCAAAATCCAAAACGAAAGCGCCAATTGCTACGGGTTTATCTAAGTTCACATGCTTCGAATACATCTCAAAGGCAACGGCATTCTCGTTTAATACATTGGTCGCTTTGATAAGCGGACTTGCTGCGTATTTCTTACAGAGTTTCTCACTGTTAGCGATCTTGACAGTTGAGCGACCCCTGCAAGATTCCAAGCATTTACCGTAAATTGCATTGTTCATGAGTTTAAAGAAACACATATGAATATTCATATTTTAATCCCTCGGCGTTCCGCCTCAGGATTAAAATATGAATATTCATATGTGTGATTCGATGTTATATCAATAAAATCGATTAATTTATTTGAATTTTCACATGAATTTTCGTATTTTTATATGCATTTTCAATTAATTTAATCGATGTTATATCGATAAACTCGATTAATCGATATTGTATCTTAATTGTAGTTAATCGGAATTATATCAATAACTTCGATTGATCTTAATTGAATCCTAAATGAATCTAATCGGAATTATATCAATAAATTCGATTAAATCATGTTCTTTTCCGATTAAATCAATTAAATATTTAACTTTGTTATCAGAAGTGGTCTAAGTTGACTCACTTTTCATAAACATTTTGAACTCTTAGTCTCTTTGAATTTCTTAAGATGACTCAACTTAGTCAACTTAGTCAACTTTGTTACCATAATCAATCAGGGTGGACTCACTTTTAGATCAACTTTGAAATTTCAAGCAAAATCAACTTGGATTTCAAAAGTGGATCTTCTAAGTGGACTCAAAATGTTCACTTTGTGATACATGTTAGCTCAAATCCTTACTGTTTATGGTCAGGGTTGACTAAGTGGGGGGAGTTGACACATTTTTTCAAATCCTTTTTAGAAAACTTTAGGTCCCAAATATTTCCTGTGAAATTTGAGTCAACTCAACCCACTTAGTCAACCCTTGCATTGAATTCGTAACAAAATCCATATACTTTTACTACTTTTACGATTAATATGAGTCAACCTTGAGTCCACTTAAATAATAGGGTAATGGGGGGAATCTAGGGCAGATGCTTACTAAATGCAGTGTTAGATTGATGGTTCCACATATGTAATCACGGTTATCGAAGCAATATAATATAGTTGAATATTCGATATCATAAGTTGATCGAAACGATAAGTATATGGTTATAAATCGCGATTTTTGAGTTATAATCGAATTTAATCGAATTAATTTTGAATTTCAAAACTCGCTTTAATCGTAATAGCGATCTATACACATTGCGATTCGTATATGTGATTGCAAGTTATTGTTATGTATGATATATGGGATTATATTCGACCGTCAGTGCATCGATTTGATAACTTCCTAGTGATCTATATTAAAAACTCACGTTTAATGGATTTTAATCGAATTTAAAATCAAAATTCAAAATCGGTTTCATCGCGATTTGGAGTTACAGTTAGTGAAATTCCGATATGGCTCATAAGCGCTGTGACCGCCTTGAAATGCTCGATTTTATGACGTTTTAAGCGCATCGATTTGATAAGTTGGTGTTGAGATATCGTAGCAAACGTGAATATTGATTTTCTAGACGGGTACAGCATTAATCTAGAAAAAACCGCGTTTTGTTTTTACTTTTCAAGTTTCACGGCGAACGAAGTAAAGGTTCCCGAGCGGATTTGAACCGCGTAGGTTGGAGTCAGAAATCAAGCGCTCTATTCTCTGAGCCAAAAACGGCTTACCGTCGAGTCGACTCCTGGGCTAGTCTTTCACCAAGTCTACTATGGCAAGTGACTTTTGCATCTTCAAACTGTTATATCTCATCACCAGATCATCAAAACGCAACGTTCTGCATATCGCTGTGAAGCGCTTGATAAGATCTACAAGACTATGTGTATATCATATGCATATATGTATATCAGTCATACATATATTTGGAAAAAACGAGTTTTTGCCTAGCAAACTAGCTAGTTTTGGTCCTTTCTCTTAGTGTTCTTTGAGGTTTAGGAGCTGTATATGACTCCTTAGTAGTCTGAAAGTCATTATACCATCTCTGGCTATTCACTTCTGAAAGTTTCTGTGTCCCTGCTATGGTGAGCTTTTTGAGTTCCCTGTTAACTTTCCCAGCCTTCTCCTTTCTAGCCTCTATCAAAGGCTTATCTGGGACTTCATTAGCAGCTTCTATGCCCTCTCTCCTTATAGCAGCATCAACCCTAGCTTCCTCTTTAGCTTGCTCCAAGGCATCCACTGTAGGTGTTTCTAGATACTCAACTGCATTCACAGGCAACAGCTCATGGAAAGCAAACCTGTTATCTATGATCTCTCCAGTGGGACTCCTTAGCTTAAATTTAAAGCCTTCCCTACTATCAACAGTGTAAACCATCCTAGACCAATTGTTACCCTGTTTAGCAAAGGGGTTCTTCTCAACTTTCACTCTAACAAACATGCCAGGCTGCATGGTATCAAGGTAAGCTATTGATTTCTTGAATCTTTCATCTTCTAATCCCACTATATACCTATAATGCTCCTCTGTAGTTTCGCCTGGCTTCATCTTAGTAGCTGAGTGAACTGTATTATTGTAATTATACTCAATATCACCTAACACATCAAAGAATCTAGCTGTGTTATTAGCTATGCAGTAGTTTGTGATCAGTCTCTTAATCTGCTTGTTAAAGGCTTCAATTCGACCTTGGCTTCTGTGGTCAGCAGTTCCACTCACTTGGTGTTCTATGAATTTACTAGATAAATACTCCTGGAATATTCGATTTTGGAACTCACTTCCAGCATCTGATTGAACCTTTACTATTGGTCTTGCCACTCTCATCTCAAGCTGTTTAAATGCAGCCAATGTAGTGAGAGCTGATTTATCTCTTATAGGTATAATATACCCAGTTCTCAGTGTTGATTCCATTGCAGTCATAAATGTATCATAGCCATTGTTTTGTTTCTTATAAGCTGGGAAAAAGAGCAAATCAATCACATAGGTATCAAGGGGTTGCCTAATTGGGACCATGGGATCTCTCTTCCTAGATATAGCAGGTGCATTGATCTGAACAACTTCTTGTTTTTTATAGAACTCTTGCAACTGCTTATAGGATTCATCAGGTAACTCAGCCCTCATAGCTTGAAGCCCTTTGTAACCAGTTCTCACATCATAGAATCTCTTGGCAATCTTGCTAGTTTCTTTCACTGCAATGGCAACTGGGATCTCTACTGGGACAAGCTCTTTCATTTCAGACTTTTTAACAATTCGAGATTCCCCCTTTTCCTCCTTTGGAATTGTGATAGGCAGTAGGTTACCTTGCAGTTGCTCAGTGGTTCTCCTAACTATTCTTCCAGTTGCTGGCATCTCTTAATTAAAAGGAACAGAATTAATACCATCTGGTAAGATGTATCTCTTTGCATCAAAGCAGTTCAGGGCAACCCTTCTACTCACAGTGTCTACTATTGTGTGATCTGCCCTTCTTTTCTGCTTTGCAGTCACAGTCTTGCTGATACCTGCAAATAAACACTGCTTAAAATCATTAAATTGGAGTTCCTCAGTGGAAGTCCCAGAGAGCTTACTTCTCTCAATCTCAGCAGTTCTGAAACTGTAAACTTTGGCTCTCAGACCCACATATTCTAATATAGCAGAACCTGGCATTTCATTTTTGTATTTACCTGGGGTCATTCTTGAATCACCTCCAAGGTCCAATGCATAAGAGATATTCCCCAGGTCCTTTTGGAGGGTGTGAGATTCAATATATAGACAGAAGGAATCAGTATCATGGAATAGCAACTTTGCTTTTGACCATTGGGACCTCACAGTATCATAGAAGAACTGGTAATTATGCAGTTTGGCTGCATCCAAAACATAAGCCCCAATAGCAACAGGCTTATCTAGCTTCACATGTTTTGTGTAAAACTCAAAGGCAACTGCTCTTTCGTTTATGGGGCTTGTTGATTTCACCAATGGAGAGGCTGCATATTTCATAAACAGTTTCTCACTGTTTGCAATCTTAACCACAGATCTACCTCTGCAAGATTCAATGCATTTCCCATAGATTGAGTTATTCATGAGCTTATAGAAATCAGCCTCGAATTTATTCACTGCTTTCCTTCTCATCTCAGTGTTCAGCTCAATATAGGGTTTCATGACAGGAGCCACAGTAAATGATAGGACCCTGTGAACCTTCTTTAATTTCACCCCTTTGTCCAACAGATACTGTAGGAGAGGCTCAGAAATCACATAGTTTGTCACAGAACCAAAGGTTGCAGTTAGCTTAGGGGTCTTATCAAGCTCTTCTCCTGAAAGATCTAATAGGCTCTTTTGATATTGTGATAATTCGGCATATTCTACTATTTTCTTGTTAATAATTAGGGGGAAATCACTGTGATCTAGAAACAGCCTAATTGGGTAATCCAGATCAACTTCTAGGAAACTGGATCTGTTATCTTGTGGGTTGAATTCGGTCTCCCATCTAAAATCACCAACTGGGATTGGCTGACTCAAACAGTAGCCATACAAGTTGTTAGCATCAAACAGCATTATATGGGAGTTCTCACCATCTGCCTCAGCATACCTACAGGGCATTGTTGCAAAGCCACCCCTGATTCCCCTCTCAACAAATTCGTATTGCTCTACATCACTGATGAGTTCTATTTTTGCCTTGGTGGTCCTAAGCATAGCATCCCAAGATAGCCCAGGTGCAGATACATAATGAACTGGGTCAAGTCCATATACTGAGTGTGAAAGCCTTCTGAAGGCTTGGAATTTGTTCATTAACTCAGTCACATCAGCAGCTCCGAAATCCATGAAATTGCTTGCATCAATGAACTTGTAAAGACCCCATTGCAATGAAAGGTATTGATCAAAGTTTTTCGAAAGGATTTCGATTCGCTTTTTATCACCCAAACCTGCTATTTTTCTGAAAATGAATGTCCCACAGTCATCCATTTGGTCAACAACAACTGCAACTTTGGTTTGCTTTGAGATTCTCCTATGGAGATTGCAGTTTCTGCATGCAGGAGCAATGTAATGACCTGTGTGGTGGTCATGATCTCTGCATTTGAAATTTTCTTTAGTGAACCTCTCACTGCAAAGGTAACAGTTTTTAGTAGCCCTGTAAATAGCCTTTTGCTCATCTGTGAGTTCATTCATTGGAATATTGGTGAACAGGAAATCGATTAGTTCTCTAGCTTTGGACTCCAAGCATTCAAAGAGACCTCCCATTGGATCCTGCCCCTCAAATCGAAAATCTTGAACATCTTCCCCAGTGACTACTCTAAGGTTGACTGCTGAAACTTCCCTCTTGGATTTCGATGCATCAATGGGGATGCTTCTATGTTCAATCTTGCAGTAGACCACAACAGGAAGCCAAACAGTTTTCCTGAGGTTTTTCAGTCCAAACTCTATGGTGGTCTCAGGTTTAGGGGTGATTCCCTTTGAGAGTCTCCAGTCAATGCATCTATTTGAGTCCACATGAGCAGTGAGTTTAGCCTCAGACCTGAATCGAGATAAGCATGTGTCACAGTAGTGTAACTTCTGATCATTGTATGTTTCATGGTTTACTTTCAATAATCTTGAAAGGGACATGATTGTAATATAATGACCATTCCCTTCATCATCAAATATCAGCATGAGATTAACCTTATGCTTTCTGCCTGGGTTACTGGATTGATGCAGGGGATAAACAACCTCTCCATCGATTCCGAATATATTAATGCTAATGCCTGCATTTTGAGCCTCGAATTTATCAATAATCTCAGCATCACAGGCAACAGGGAATGGGATGTTATCGAAATTCAGAGCAAGAGGATTGTAAGCGATTGGTGAGTATTTCCATTTGCGATATTGGGAAAGCTCATTCCTCTTATGGGAGTTAATAGATTTTCTGTAAATCGAGGCTAAAATCGCATTTTCGAAGCAGGAATCATCAATATTTCGAATATTCACTGTGGCTCTCTTCCTAGCAATCCACTCTGGGGTTTGTAGAAAGCATCCACCAGTTGGAGCATAACTCATAATAGCCACTCTGAGTATTTCAATTCTTTCTAAGCGATAGCTATCAACCACATTCATCTGCTCCTGACACATTTGGGCTGCTTTATTCAGCTCAGTTCGAATATTTCTCGACCTGGTTAATACAAAGTAATCACTGTAAATGTATTTCGATATCCAAACCTGTGGATTGCTCACTTTTACGAACTTGCAGATAAAAGACAAGCGAACCTTGATTGCCCTGAATTGATCTAAACCCTGCTTTAATCGATTTGGAAGGGATGTAGCAATTCTGTCCAGGAATTCAATCACATCTACAACAACTTCCCTTCTGGCTCTGTAAGTGAGCCAGCGATATAATTCATTCATGGCTGTTCCATCTTCTGCCTCAGGTTCTATTTGCCTTAGGCGATCCAGTTCATCCAAGGTTTCAATTTTATCATATAGGTTATTTGCTTTTCTGGTTAATCTGGCTAAAGTGGGTCTACCCTTTGCAATTAAATCTATTTCCCGGTCATATTCAGCCTCTGTAATTTCATGGGCTGCATAAAGTGTTCCCAGCAATCCCATGAGTTCCCATTTCTTCTCCCTTATGAGTTTGTTGGTAATTCGGGGCATTATTCCTAACTTGTTCCTATTCTAAGGGGATATTTTATTTTAGGATGTTCTAAACGCAATTTAAAATGTTTTAATGGATCCACTGGCTTCCTCTGAATGGAATCGCAAAAACCTATTAATCCTAAATCGGGATTTCGGTTTTTGTAAATTGACTATCCAAGGTTCAAAGAGATACATGTAATATGCTTCTCTGTTCATTAGGTCTTCATGCCCACCCTTCTTACTTGAATACAGGACTGAGAACTTCACATCAGAAGCCTTGCATAGGTCTGCTGTAGATGGCATTTGACCTGATTTGTGTTGTCTCCATCTTTTTTGAAGTGGCTGTGAGGTTCTTCCTATGTAGACTTTGTTCATTTCCTGACTCTCAATCATATAGATCGATCCAGAATCATGATCTGTTCCAGCCATTTCTTACTAGTTACATATAAATATATTTTTCTATCTCTTAAATCATTTTTTGGTTGACTTAGTGGGTGGAGTTGAGGCACTTTTTATTTCTTTTTAGGGCAGAGTCCTCTTTTAGAATCTGTGAAAAAATGAGTCAACTCCCCCACTTAGTCAACCTAATCGATAAATAAACCATAAATAAAAGACTGTTTGGGTCTTTTATGATAAATTTGAGTCAACTGTGAGTCCACTTTTGAGTAAACCTAAACTTCAACATCAGAGTCATAATCTGATGCATCAGGATCAGCAGCAGGTAGTTCTTGTTTCATCCTTGGATTAGCTTCTTCCTCAATGGTCTCATCATCTACAAGCTTCATCTTTCTGAATTCCTCAAATACTTGTGGGAATAGGAAATGATAGTATTGTTTACCATTTGTAGTTTTCACTTGGATATATGTAACACTTCGCATTTCTGTATAATATCTGCGACTATTATAATCGTTTTTATATTTATTGCTGGTAATGAACTCCTGGAACCATTTCCAGGTTTCCACAAGGCTACCAGACTTGCATTTATTCTCGGAAATTAAGCCTCGATCCACAAGCCACTTAGTGAACATAAGGATGATTGGAGCGCACACCTGCTGGGCTAAATAGTATTTATTTGTAAGGGGTCTATCAGCAATCCAGTTCACATCCTCACATTCAACTTTGGTTCTCAAATAGTGGGCAATGTTTCGAATATTGCAGTGATCATTAAGCCATTTTACAAGTGGAAGGAAGTATGACCTATCCTTTGCGAATTTCTTACTAACTTCAACAACCACAAATCGCCTATCTCCAGCTTCAATTTTAACTGGAATGTTGTTATTGCTGGTGAATATAATCCTGGCAAAGTTGCTTTTTGTGTATGAATCTATCCCTTTGTGTTCAATAACAATCTTATCAGAAGTAATGAGATCTTTAAGCATATCATTATTTTCGAATGTGTCCTTGCCTGAGGCTTCATTCACAACAATCAAGATCTTATCCTCTCTATTGTGGGCAAATCGACCAAACAGATCCTCTTTTGGCTTACCAGTTGCATAACTCAGGGCATCTCCAAGTATCTTCTTTTGGAAAGTATCAACCAACACATTCTTACCAGTTCCCTGTTCACCAATGAAGATTAAGGATACTCCATTGAGTTCCCCAGGCTTTTGCAGCATGTGGGCAAACCATTTCAACAGATATTCATAGGTATTTTGATCCTCACCAGACATTAAGAACAAGTGATCAAGGAAAGGCTTAATCATCTCAGCAGTTACATCCTCTGGAGCATTTTCGAATTGCTGATGGTCGACCTTCATTCCTGGATAGAGATTAAATACAGACTTGCATTTTGCACTGAGAGTAGCAGGAGGTGGGAGGAAATCCATGTAAGTTGATCTTGTGGCTGTTGGATCCACAATCCATTTCCTAAATGATTGCTCCCATTTCTCTTTCTCATTATCTGTCCCCTCATTCACAATCACCTTATGCATCAAGTGGGGGAAATGCTTTGTAGACAGTTTTCCAATGTCTTTGGGCATCCAGCAAAGTAGTTGTTCATCCCAGAGCATCACACAACCAACATTTTCAACATGATGCATGCGAGCATTGAAATACCTCTTATGCACATTGTAATGTTCAGCCAAAGGAGGGATACTTGCAGTCTTGTAATCGATTTCATCTGTGTCCTCTGGTAGGAATGCATACTTTTTGGGGAAGAGTTCCTTGAAAAGCTCATTGTTATCTTTGCTCAACCAATAAACCAAGGATTTGAAGGTCAACACTTTGCCAGGCTCAGCCTTCTTCTTGCTTCTGCGAAGCTGTGTAAACTTTTCCTGGCATTCATCATAATCATACTTGTCACTCTGTTCTGAGAATTGGTGGAAGAGTTCAGCCTGCATTTTAGGGGTAAATTTGTTGTCTTCCCCAACATTGATGATGACCAGTCCAACATCAATCCAAGTCTTATACTCGCTGGCTCTTTCAGCATTGAGACCCATTATAACACTTTGTAGCAGTTCGAAAGTAACAGGATTTTCGGGTTCAGTGTCTTTTTCAGCTTCTACCTTCTCAGTCTTCACTTTATCACTTTTTGGCTCCTTTTTAACTGGTTTTGGCTCAGGAGTATAATTTGCAAATGCAGAAATATTTGATTCATCCACAAGTTTAGTAGTAGCTGAGAAGTAAGATACAAAGAAGTCCTCATTTCGCATTAACACTTTGTCACAGTCAACGAATTTCTTAAAGCAAACGTTTTTATCAACATCTTTTTTCGACTTATTTTGAGCATCCAGAGTCTCACCTTTGCAGCAATTGAGGCAGATTAGGTTCTGTGTGGAGCTGTAAACTCCACTGTCATAATCCTCATTTTTCACCAATCCCATCGCTTTGAAAAGCTTGGGGATATCTTCATGTTTGCATGCAAGCGATTTAATAATAAAGTGGGCTGAAATCTTGAACTTGGTGACATCCTCCTTAATCAAATAAACCCTTCTATGGCGAACTGCAACAGCAATATCGTTAATAGAAGTGGTACCAGATCGCTTCCATAGCTTATCTCTCATCTCTCTTACAACAGTTTCCGCCTCAGCATAGTTATCAGCAATGTTCTCCTTCAAATCAGCGAATTTATCCAGGTCCAGGTAAACTCTGGTCACTTGCTCAGGTTGAATGCATTCAGCCCAGGTCTTAACCTTGCTATTATCAATGGCTTCAAGGGCATCTTCGGCAGAATCAAATACATGGGTGACCTTGTTGCGATCACCAATGAGAGTACTAAGGAATGTAGCATTTTCAACAGGGGTGGCGAATTTCTCGATTTTGTTCATTTTCGATTTTGGGGACTTCTACCTTTAACGAAGAAAATAATTTCGGAAGGAGGAATTGTCTTTTATATATATCCTATTATTTGCCAAGTCCTTAAGTAGTTTTGGGTCGGGATACTGTCTCGATATATAGGTACAGTTTTAAAAAAGAGGGAAGAAAGCTGTCATTTTTTTTGCCTCCGATCAAATCGATTTCTACAAAATTTGTTTCGATCGAGAATTTATTCTTCGATATATTTCCGAGGTCTTCCAACCGGTTTATGCTCTTTGGGTTTCTTGGGCTGTTCATCTTTCTTCTTGTGGTAATATTCCAGCGCTTTTGCCTTTTTTTGCTCGCGATATTCTTCATTTTCCCTGTATTTCCTCTGGTGTCTGAGGGCAATCTTTTTGAGTTCTTCTGGTGTGTGAACTGTAGCGGCTCCTTGGGATAATCGTTCCTGCTTCTTTTTATGATAGGCTTCGCGTTTTCTTTGGGCATCTTGCTCCCTTTTCAGTCTCAGCTTCTCTGCTTTTTCATCATCTGTGAGTATCTTGCGGATATTCGGCATTTCTCTTTAATAGTAGATACGAAAATAATTTTTCCTCAATACAATCTATCTACTTTTTCCTTAAGTCATTTTTTGTTGCGAACACCAGTTCCTGTCTGTAAACTTTTATAGCTGCCTCAGTGGCATACTGAGACCGCTTTTTCTCAATTATCTTATAGACCTGGGGGTCCATTGCTACTATCAGTAGGCAAATAATATTTAATCGGTCTCCCTCTGGGTCTCTGCTCCTCTTTTTGGGCTTTTCTGCGATAATAGGATGCCAGGGCTTGCTGCTTTTTATACTCTCTATATTCTGGGTCCTCTCTATATCGTTTCTGCATTGCTAGTATGTGTCTAATAGAACCCTCAGTAACAGGTTCATCACTGGTAAACTCGATTAAACTAATAGTGTCCTCCATTTATATTCCCAGAGAAAACGTTTTCTGCTGGCAGAGAACTTCTCCTTGGATACTCCTGTTGCTCATATGTATACTCTGTGGGGTCTGCTGGCATTGACTCCACAGAAACTGTTGATCTCCTTCTCTCTCTTGCCTCAGATACATTATCCTCAGTATCTGACATCTCAAACTCTATTGTTGTGTCACAGCATCCACTGTGGCAATTGCTTACCACATGCAGACTGAGCATCTCAATAAACTTTCGTATTATATCCATGTCTCTAATAAAACAGAGAAAATTAAAGCCAAACTCGTCTTTTATATACTGTGGGAGCTACTCCCTTTTCTACTTCAGCTTTAGTGGCACCAGGTTCAATGGTTCCCTTTTGGGTCTTTGTTTTCATTTCATCTACTGCTTGCTCATCGATTTGGTTCTCTTTCTTAGCAATAAACTGTTTATCTGGGACACCAGTAATGCCCATTTTATAAACTTCCTTTCGAAGCATCTCCTTTAGCTTGGCTCTCTCTTTCTTCTCAGTAACATACTGCTCCAAAGCACTGGATTTGGCTTCCAGATCTTTGAGTTTAGCAGTCATCTCATCCCATTGAGCCTTGGGAATTCGATGAATATTTTGAGTGGGAGCAGTCTTATATGTGACTTCACCAGCCATGGACTGGATTACCTTGTCTGATTCCTTACTAAGACCTTCACCTTTGCGAGCCAGTGATAGATCTTGCAAGCCTAAACCTTTATCATCAGCAGCACCAATAATTCGCCTGGCACCCTCAGCAACAGCCCTCATTTTCGAAGCTTCTGGTGAGATGTTGAGTTGATCACTGGTTGAAGCCTGTGGGGCTTTATCATCGACTGATTCCTCATAGGCAGCATTAAGAGGTCCTCTTCTTGCTGTGAGGGCTTCACCTCATTCATACCATTGAATTTCATTGGTTCAGTATTATGGATCCATTGTTTCCACCACCTGAATAGCCAACAGCCCCAGCTGGGATCCCTATCTTTCGTTTGGGAGGCATTGTATCTTATTAGAATGAGAGATAATTTTATAAACCGCGTTTATATCGCATCAATTTATTGCTATGGACTTGGCTTTTCACTTCTTTAGGGGCTTCCTCTTTCTCTGGAGGTTTCAGTTCATCTTCTTTCTTTTTTGGCTTTCTGTGGAAGCGAGGAAATGGGAAATCTTTCACAAGCTCAGCTTTATCTACATAGTATTTAACTGAGTAGTTTGCAGAGGACCAAATAATATACTGATAGGAGTGAACATACTCTTCAAACATCTTGTAAAAATCCTCTTTATTTCGCATTATATTGTATTCTTCCTCTATGGCTTCCAGTTCTTTGCGATTTGCAGCACTTAAAAACATAGCATAGTCCGAATTAACTCGAATAGTCGAAGAGACTTTCCTTAGCTTTTGTGTGATGCAGATAATGGATATTTTCGAATGGCGACCTCTGGAATACAGAGAGCCAATAATTTATCACGAGTTAGGTCTACAATCTCATTATCGATTAAATCATCTAGAACCACACATAACTGGTTAACAGGTTCACCTTTTTCTATTTTCTCTTGCCTTTCATCTAGCAATTTAGCAATGTAAGGGGCATCCCATTTTCCCAGTTGCAATGTTGCAACTTTATCCCAGAAATGATTGAAGCTGGTTCCACTCACAACTAATACAACATCAATCTTTTTGGCATCATGCAACTGCTTCAACCAATATTTTACAGCTTCTGATTTACCAGTTGCTGATTTCCCAATTGCTAGGACTCGAAATGGTGGTTCTATCATTTCACCAGCCACAAATTCATCCAAATCATTCATTGTTGTATATCTTTCTAAATAAATACAGATAAAAATAATGCATGTGACTGAATATCGTAACAATCTACAAATTTATACGCCTTAAACCATCCTTGTCCAAAATTATAAAACGAATGCATGAGAGCGCGAACATTAACATCGATTACCTTATCTGAGGGCATGTAGAGGGTGAGGAAGGAAGAAGAGGAATTTGTTAAATCAACATAACCAGACTGGGCAATATTTCGAATTGCCTTTTCTCCATCAAGACAGAATGGGAGTCCTGAGAGGACATAGCGATCAGCAACCTTATCCATGTAGAGCATTTGAAGGCATCAGCAATTAGCTCAGCACCTTTGAGTAGGGAAATTGGCTCAGTGGCAAAAATCGCTGACCATTTATTTCAGTTGTGAATGTGATGTCTTTGGAGTTGGCATAGGTCTTAAGAACACTGTGGGAGCCATTGGATTTGTCAACAGTTCATGATCACGAACTGAAACAAGCAGAGCATATACAAGACTGAGATTTGAGAGAGGTTAATTCGATTGGGTTGGCATTGCCCTTGGCAGGGAAAGCACTAGCATCTACAAATCCAATATCAAGGGAGGGAATAGCCATGCCAGTTGTCTTAACCTTTTCAATGACAGTAGCGAAAAGCTCATCAGAAACATTAATAGCATGCATGTAAAGGCGAGGAGAAGTAATAGAAATAACAGGAGTTGTTGCACCAAGACTGAAAGTTGTGATATTTGACCAACATGGGCAAGTGTGGCATTAGCAGTATCACCAAGACCATCATCTTCTGTCTTATCAGCAACTGTCCCACCAACAAAGGGAGAGAGCGACCACCATAGGAAGTTTCAACATAACCCTTTCCAGCATCCTTAAACCAAACAGTAACAACCATTTCACCAGATAAAGCACCAAGGGGAAGGTAGTGATTTAGCCAAGGCACAGGGATTTCAAACAAAGAATGAGCCACCAAGGCGTTGGTTCCATGAGCAGGGATGCCATGAACCATGCCCATTGATCGCTTCTTTTTAGCTTAGTTGATCCTCCGAATAATAGACCAGGGGGAAATGAGCAAGGAAATCAGATGGAATATGGTAGGTGTAAGATCCATAGGTAATTTCAAGTCGCTGAACTAAAGCACCAACTGGGCGAGTGTATCCATTGCGAACTAGGTCAGTATCACCAGCAAACGTGATGGCTGGAAGGTCGAAAGCAAGTTCGAGTTTTCCACAGAAATTGTAGCGAGGTAGCTTGAAGGAAATGCGATTTCCAACATTATTCTCAAAAGTATTGCTGGGATTCACAACAACTAGAACTGGCTTAGATTTGGATTCGAGACCAAGCATAAGGGAGTTATCCAGGAAAAGGCTTTCGCCTCTTCTGGGGTTGTTAGGGCTTCTTTCAGCGAAAGTCTTTGAAGAGTGGAAGTGATATCCATTATATTCTCTTTTATTATACTGCAACATAAAAAATCTACCAATGATCCTTAATTTATGCGAAGTTTGTAATAACTGGATAGGAAGGTTGAAGCTGTGACATTCGCATCTTGAAGTATTCATAAACTGGGTCCCCAGCTGGCTCATCACCATAGCGAATTTCAAAGGTAAGATGAACAGGTTGACCCTCAAAATCAATTGGTTCATTAATAGCATTTACAATATCAACCGAGAAGTGGATAATCCAACCTTTTTATTATAGTATTTGTAAAGTGGGTGAGCTTCTGTTGAATTGTAAACAACATGCTCACCATAGTCTTTATCAGGGACCACTATTTGTGAAAGTAACCAGTCAGAAGACCATCCCCACATTGCACCAGATCACCCAGCTCCTTTACTCTCACAAACAAAACACTGTCCCTGGTCTTCTCAGGCTCAAAAGAAGATATAATGCCATTCACGACCACCAGTAAAGATTCCATCAGTGAGAGCATCATAGACCTGTGATTGATTGGGGATTACCATATCTTCCAGGATCAAGACCAGCAGTCTAGCTGAACTCAACAGCTTTTGGATTGTTGGCTTGGGTTCACAGCAACTGAGAAAGCCAGTAAAAACTGCTGAGTGGAATATAATTCGTTTCAGTGACTCATCCCATTTGCAGCGAATGGATGGTTGGGGATTTCTGCCTTCGAATTTGAGTTAATTACATTCACCAGTTGTTGGTGGCTTTGGATGGGGGTGTTCGACTTATAATGAATTGTTTCCATTGTTCAAATCAGCAGCTGGGCGACTGTTGGAATTCCTGAGCTTCCAGCTCCAGGAGTTTGTTCAGAATAATAAATACTAAATGTTGTCAACTGTACATCTCCTGCTTTGGTTTCACCACTCACCATAGGGATGCTGTTATAAAATTCGGCTGAGACCAGTCTCACAGCCCTCACATTCTCATAACTACTGGGGAGTCTAGCCACAAAGCTTGATGTGGGACCATCACCAGAGATTGTATTAAATGAGCTAACCTCGATGTAATCCACAGGCATTCTTCTTTTATCTATATTTATATATTAAAATGAACCGGCTCGTTAATATTGATAGCAGGGATAGAAGCCAAGGACAAAATGAAAACTCTTACAGGGTCACCCTCACAACTCCAGTAGAGAGACCAAGGGAATGCAGGGTTCTTTATGCAGAGATTCCAAACAGTATCTATAACAGTGTGGAACTGATCATCTAACAGTTCAGTTTAATTACCAAGATGGTTCATATAACCAAGTGATCACACAACAAGTGTATCCCCTTCCCAGTGGCTACATCAATCAGGGTCATTTTGGGGTAACACACCCTTATAATTATGGGCTGAACTATTCAAGCTTCCAAACCATTGCAGGCAAAACAGTAGCTTTTGAGTTCAAGATATTCTACAACCCAACTACCTATAAAGTGGAGTTTTACAGTAACCATGAGTTTCGTTTTATTGCAAGCAACCAGAGAATAGGGAAGCTTTTGGGTGTAAGTTCTACTGAATACACCAATGGGTATTATAGCACTCCTCCTGTTGGTGGATCCCTATCGACCTGAGAACCTTTTAAAGTATGATGGCAAACCTATTACACCTGATCACCCAGCATGGGGAATCACCTTCTCAGGACCCAGACTCTCCTCTAAGCCCTTGCAATATTATTTGACAGCAAAGATGTCTGATATGAATGCTGAGCAGTATCTGTACATGCATATTAAAGAGCTGCCCCTTTGCCAGCAGACACAATATAATTCCGAAATCGCAACCACAAACCAGGGGCAATCCTTAGATTGCAATTGAGTAAAGATATAGGGGCTATGTTTACCATAGTGGTGCATGCAGAATTTATTCAAATCAATGACAGAAACCTGGTGATAAGGGAACTCACAGTTGAGTTTAAAGATTACTTTGGTGAACTGATTGATATGAATGGAATCGATAATTCTTTTCAGTTGGAGTTTATCGAATAAAGGCACCTGTAAAGTCAACTCTCATTGTGGGAGCATTCACATACACAAGGGGATAAATGCGAATATATTTAATTCTGAGAGAAAACCTATGTAAAAAGCATCCTTGATGCTGAGAGGAAATCCACTCAATAGAGCCACATCACCTGAGTTGTGAGCATTGTTAATGTTCTCACAGACATATATTTTGTTTTGCCCATCTGATCGAATAAAAGACCAGTTGATCCCATCAGTGGATGTTGCCACATTGAAAGTCTTAATAAAAGCATTGGTGTCCCCTGATCCATAGGCAATCACAGAGAGAGTTCAAAAGTATATGGAAAGCAACTTGAAGGTATTCAGTGGGGGTTTCCCATATCTGCTCAGGAGCATAGGCTCCAGCTTCCCAGCCAAATGCTGAAGGTCTAGCCATGAAAGGCTCTTTACCTGTCACAGAGGATGAGGCAGTAAAGGCATCATCTGCAAGCTGATACCAATTGGCATCCAAAGGAGGTGATGTAGTGAGAGTGGATGAGATGTAAGCCTTTGTAGGGTTCTTTAGTTCATAGTTTGCTACTAGAAGGCTGCAAAGCTTATTAATCATATCATTGTTTGCTGCTATGTATGTTTCAGTGAATGCTAGCATATCTGGGATCTTAGAAGTGTCATCAGGAGCTTACTATGTGATTTGGAAGAGGGACTGATAGCCTATAGTATCTCCCATAATCCTGATCATAGTTGTAGGGTAACAACTCCTCCATCTTATCAAGGGCAGAAAGCTCACTTGCAGCCATGAGCATGTTAATCAATGGGCTTCCATCTGTTGAGGCAATCCATGAGAGAATGCCCCAGCTGTTACAGTCTCATAAGCATAACCCACATAATCAGACTCTAAATGTGGGTCCACCTCACCACAAGAGATACTTATTACTATAATATCATCATCATCACTGTAAATCTTCTTTGCATGGCTGTAACCACACACACTGGGATTATTGTTTCCCGAAATGGCACCATCAATGAGACAGACAATACTCCCCGATTGAAATCAACAATGCTTACAGGAGAGAAATATGTAGGAGCAGCAGAAGTAGCCCTAGCAGCAATCTTACAAGGCAAAGTTGTAATTGTTGTCATTTGTGATAAATATTGGTTTCATATTCTGAGTATCAAAGGATGTAATCACAATGTCCTTTAGGGAATCCTGTATTAGTGATTCACCAGTAACTGAATTGATTGCAGTCTCCAAGGGTCCCACATCATACTTTGTATTAAAAAGGGCATTTTCGATATATTTCGAGGATTTGCGAAAATCAAGGGCAGTTGAGTTAGGTAAATATTGTGTAAATCGTTTGCTGTCAGTTTAGGTTCACCTGGTTATCAGGATGCCTTATATTCAAACCTATTGCAATGATCCCACCAGTGGAAGTTCCACTCACAAGATCCACAAGATCGATTATTCTCCTGCCAGTTCGATTTTCGATTTTTTTAGCAGCCTGGTTATGATAATGCCCCTTGCACCCCCCCAGAAAGACTTAAACGACCTTGAGAGGCATCTTTTACTTATCAGGAATTTTATAAATCCATATAGTAAAAGCCATGAGCTTCAATTACCCACCAAATCTAGAAACCATTCAAGATGATAATGCAAGCAGCAAGCACACACATGTGAACTTTGATAATATTAAAGTAAAGGGTTCAGTTTCAATTGACCACAGCTCTGATAATTCATCAAAGACTCAATCAAGGGAGCATGCTTTATCTGTGAATCAAACCGATCCAGATAAAGAGGAGTCAGTGTGCTTTTAGTTTGGGTAATGTGAAAGCAAACCAAGTGGCAGAGATCAAAGCAACAAGAAGGAGACCTAGGAAACTAAAAACCAGTGGCACTCACCCAGATATACCTTCCAGGTTCGATAGTGGTCGATTGATTTTCAATGTTCAAGATGAGCAGGGCAAACAGAACACAGCTTTGCGAATTTACAATGAGGGCAGCACTGCAAAAGCTGAGGTCCCCCAAGTATTGCAAGTGGGTCCCATTGCCAACACAAATCAGGTCTCCTACACAAATGATGTCTACCCCAAGGATATTACATATGACTTTGCAAGAAATGAGCCTTTTGGTTTCTTTACTCCAAAAGATGTCCATCAAAAAAAGCCATCAATTACAATCAACAGTAGCCCCAGTCAACCAGTAGCAATCCATTTACATCCTGATTTAGTCGAAATGGATAGGCACCTTTTGCCTTTGTATAGCAATGTGAAAGACCTTGGAATTCGAACCAGGCAATGGCGAAATATCCATGGCAGCAATGTGTATGCAAATGGGAGAAAGCTTGTAAGTGAGAAACCTAAGAGAGATCTTGAGTATTATGGACCTGTCCCAGTTCCCTTCCCTCTTCCATGGATCCACCGATTTAACACCAAAAAGCAACCAGGCAGAGATACACAGCAACTGAAGATGTAGCCTTTGGGCAGCATATTGTTAGTTGGGAGCAAGTTCGCAATAAACCTATAATTGAACCCAGAAAGCAAATAGATGAGCAGTATTTACCTCCTGAAGTCGATATATTAGAGCTTGATGAATATCAATTCGTTCCAGATGAGGAAGAGTATTTACCAGATGGTTTTGACCCACAAGAATATGAATATGATCATTTGACCCCAATGAGGAGGAGATACTACCAGATGGCTTAGATCCACAAGAGTTTGAGTATGAGCAGAACTATGAACCTGATGAGGAGTATTTACCAGATGGCATGATCCACCAGCTGTTGACTATGAGCAACCTTATGAACCCCATGAGGAATTATTACCAGATGGATTTCGACCTGAGATCTGGGAGTTCTTTCCTGATTATGAACAAATTAATAATAAACCTGCAAAGTATCCCCAGAGGATCACAATCATGATTGGGATGAGATCTTAGGCAAACCTCAAAAGTATCCACCAGAGGATCACAGGCATGATTGGGGTGAAATTGATGGATACCAACTGATTCCCACCAAGCAAACATGAACATATTGGGATGAGATCAATGACCAACCAGAATTCGCAAAGGTAGAGCCTCTTGATAACTTGGGGTTTCTCTTTACCAGACTTGTAATGTCCCTGAAAGAATCTTTTTGAATGAACACTATGTACATGTGAATGGGACACTTGCAAATTCAGCTATGAGAGGACCACTTCATATTAGGACATTACCAGGCTCTTTTGAAACCCCACCACCACCAGGAGCAACCATACCAAATATCTTTGTGTCAAGCTACATGGAGGCTGACATTCCCACAGATACATTCAGAGTCCCAACAGACCCAGCAACCTACCAAAATTACAACTCTGCTATACAGGTTCATGTAGCAGATGTAAGCAGCTTAGATGGCTCAAGACCAATGATAGTTTTCAGTCGAGATAAGTATTCCTACATTCCCATAGTGGGAACTGCAAATGATAATTATGGAAGGGCAGAGCTTGCATGGATTAAAACAGATTATGGTGGGGTTCTGGAAGCCAATCAAAGAATGGCTGCAAAAAACATACACAATGAGAGCATTTCGAGAGGTCACAGAGGATT